>NIUQ01000019.1:0-109533 GCA_002796945.1 Plectus sambesii
TGACCAAGTTGTCCGAACATTACCGTAATTGCACGCTGATACGCAATTCGATACCGTATGCCACTGAGGTCAAGTTATCCGAAGGTTGGCCCAAAAGAGGGCCGTTGGCTAGTGGCGTCGCGCAATTATACACACTAAAGGGTTCCGACACGTTTACATTTTGGCCGCCTACGGTAGTTGCCCACCAGTGATATGTTTTGTACACAATCGACTTTTTAGAGGTCAAAAAGTGCTACTTCTAGGTCGAATTTAAAAAAACTGAAAACGTAGCGTGAATCAGCGCGTCAGACTTGACAACATATCAAAAAATAATTTTTGACCGGAGTTCCCCTTTAATATATAGGATGTATATAATAATATGATTTAAAGCATAAAATTTCCGTCACGCTATCTTATACAATAAATATCAATTGCAATACTATATAACTTCATAAAAGTTTAGTAATGAATTAAAACTCTATCAAAATATAGGGTTGCCCAAAAAAAAATGATAACACTTTTAATTTCGTGCATATATCGGCAACCTGCCGAACCAAGTACCGCCAAATTTTAACTGGAGTTACTTCAGATTGCTATCTGACTAGAGGAAAAAGTAAATCGGAAAATGTTCAGCCGCAACACTTTTTTGAGCGCAGCCACTGAGGACATACGCACAGAGGCGTTTACAGCTATCAAACTGACAGTATTTTATTACAAACCTTCATATTTTGAGATAATTTAACAATGCAAATCTCAGGGAAGTGCTTCTAAAACAGTAATCCGATCATTAATACAAGTGGACCTCAATTTATCCGCTCTGGGTGTCAAAAACGGCTCGGTCTCGCACAGTTGCTACAATCTTGCTTTCGCCCCAGCGGTGATTTCGCCAGTAATTAACAATGAAAGCTTTATCTTATGCAAAATACGTTACCATTTGTCTATTCAATTATTCAAAACAAACGGTTTTTCGAGAAAAAATCACTAAAAAAATCGGAAAATCTCTGCAATAAAGTTGAAAGTGTCAACAGCATCGTCAAGGTGCTTCAGGATTAGCTTCCAACCATTTGCATCACGGAGCATGGTGGCAGCTGGGAATTTTTCCCTTGCCAGATACCTATCCGATGTATCTTAATTTGAAATTTGGCGGTATTTGGTGCGGCGGTGGCCGAGATACACGCGCAATAAGAAATGCTATCATTTTTGGGCAACAATGTATGTAAATAAAAAATTAGTTCATTACTTTCGAAGTTTTCATGTTTGCAAATGTGTTGAAATCTCCATAAGTTGAAAAGGATGTCGATAGCATCCTGCGATACATCCGGAAAGTCGAGCTGTTGCATGCTGTCTATTTTCCAACAGTTGGAAGGTGGCGCGCATTTCGAAAGTTCAGACAAATAACTAGAAGAAATACAATTGAAAACCAAATGTATATTGTAATTAGCTGGAGATCATGGGCACATAATTTTAAATACATTCTATCCTATTTTTAAATTCAAAAATATATTTTATGGCTCAGAATATTAGCAAAGTTATTTAAGAGTAGCAAACGGCTGATTTTTGTGATACAATTCATATTCTCCATTTGTCAATGAATATATGATGCGATACGAATTTTCTAGTAATGATCACCATAAACAATTCTAAATGAAAAATTCGAACATAGCGCATCCCAGTGTACTATCTGGTTGTTTCGATCAAAACTTTATTTTACAAATGTATGCTCCATGGATGGCTTACTTTCTATCATGTTCACAATGCACGGGAAGTGATAACAATAGCACTGCAGTGCAGTTGCATCAACTACTCATATATTAGAAGCCACAGATTTGACCGAATGAATTCACTTGCAGTTTCTCGCTTGCTAACAATAGTCGTGAAAAATTTTACCTGCATGCATCACTAAAACCTTCAGGTGGATCCTGGTCGGCTAGTGACGCCAATTTTGATAGAAAATCGTCTGCGCTTGGTAGAGTTGTAGAAGACAAACCAAAGTGGCCGAAGAAGGTCAGCAAACAATTTTCAAATTTCTAAAAAAGCAGTTGCAGTGACTACAGGGAGTTGTATCAGGCATATCAAATGATTACATGAGGCAACTTTCATGGCCGGAAAATATGGAAAAATACCAAAGATGATTTATGAAAGCCAAAAATTTGTTGAAATATCAAACTGAAGTTTACTCTGTTTTCCCTCTTAACGCAAGAGAAAATTATAATCTTGTCGAACAAAACCGAACCCACATCATCATCGCTTGATTGAAGAACAATGATCAGACACTCACATTCCCCTAATGCGAGCTTTTCTGCACCGGTGCTGACACGACCTTCTTTTATTGGCACTACTGACGCGCGCACACGAAATCGATTAAAACATATCTATTTAAATAAGCTTTGGCCACATAATTACTCATGATCGCGGATAATCAGGAGTTTGCAGGACGCCTGCTTCAAGAGCCGCTAACTGATTGTAAATGATCTTTATTTAGCCACTAGTGATAATGTATAGGTAAGTTTTAATGGAAAATTTATATCAATATGGCCGCTTTCTTAATGAGTCTGTGAACTGATATCAAAAATACACACTGAGGATTCAAAACTAAAAACTTCTTTACATGATATTTTCGAGACGTATTTAGTAGCTTATGTCTTTCAGCACAAACTTTCATGTAGTTTAATTTTATGCGATTAGTTCCTATACTTATCTCATTTTAGGTAATAGCAGAAGATCCTTTAGAAAAAATACGCAGTTATGCACATGAGCGGAAACATGATTCTGTTTTAAGTACCGGGATGTCACATCTTGTTCGCGATGCAAGGCGCTTCGTTCGACTTCCGCTCGTGATACTTGCACCGATTGCATGCGTCCATTTCGGAAAGATGGACTTGTTCGCGCCCAGTACGCACAATAACGCAGCAGCAAAATCTGAAAAATAATTCCGAAACATATTGAGCATGGAGAGTATTTTTAACACTTACGCAGTGCTCACCCTTCAACGATCGATTGCTAGTATCATTTAAATGCTTAATGTAGTTCGGTCAGTCGGTGTATTGTGAACAGTGCGTAAGGTATCGTTATTAAATATCAGCCCAGCCGTTTGCAACTTAACATGATTTTTGCAATTTTGAGATCTAATGTTAGTTAACAAGATTGTGTAGCTTTCGAAATTGTGCGTATGTTGTTTTGAAAACAAACGTGAGATCATCAGAGACGACTTGGAAGTGCCTGTGCTACGCTAATCAGGTTTTCCAACGAAAATGTTTAAAATGATCAACATCTTAGAATGAATTTTTCGCAGCACAGTGACACGTCCAGTATTCATCATTCTAATTTCAACTCCTTTTTCACACAAATTCAGTATTTTGTATCATTTCAAGAAGGATGTCGACAAAACATCCACGCGAAAAGACAAAAGCGGGACTTTCAGTTAAGATGAAAACAATTTCCAATAATTTCATTCGAAATCGTGTGATAATTAATATCTTTGCTGCTGGCATTAACATTTCATATTTGTTGAATCAGAAGTCATGTCATAGATACTAATATAAAAATTTGAAATCAGCGCATCTAACTTCATATTATAAGATTAAACTTTTTTTTGAGTAGGAGTCCTTTTAACTTCAATTTCTTCCAATGCTACACTTGTACTAACAACCTAAATTTTCAACTTACATGCAATAAGGATGATCGCTTTCATGACTATAGCCTTCCTTCGATTTACTGAACGACGACAAGAAGCTTGCAAATGAATACTTTGAACAAGCGTACATCGCGGTCGCTTTATCAGCAGTGCGCTTATCAGCAGCAGCAGGAAGCGCACCGCCTCGTTTCTATTTACTTTTGTATTCTCAGAAAACCATACGTAACCGGGGACGTATGGAAAGGAAATTACGTCATATACGTATGATACGTCAAAATGTTAACGTACCCATACGTCAAATTGGACGCACCCATACGTCAAATGGGGATGTGAGGCGCGTAGCTCGTAGATCCTCCTGCGCGTCTTTAGTAACTTGGTTTTTCTTGCTTTACTAGCTTATGCTTACTCGTGTGAATGTTTTTAATGCTAATGATGGCTTTCTCTGGAAATTTATTTCATTTAAGGAATCGACCAGTATAAGACATTCAAATTGAGCGCCAAATTGCAAATCTGCTGCCAAACATTCCGCGTCATTTACCACATATCACAAAAGAACAAAATATTACGATCCGCGCAATCTTGCAACAATCACTTCGACATATGAATTATTTTGACAAATTCGACATTAAAAAAATCATTTTTACACATATGAGAATAATGATGCTTCCGTACTCAGTCGATACAACAACACTATAGCACCTACAGCAATAAAGAACAGCACAGCAGCAACAAAAAGAGCATTATTGCCTCTGTAGGTTGGTGTCAGGTCCCAATGAAACTTGTAATTGTAACGAGTTCTGTGCAAGTCATTGAGTTTTTGGAATTTAATGAATCCGAAATTGCTAATGAATGAAGAGCTTTGAAAGAAGCGAACTGAGAAATTTTGACCGCAGGCAAACTAAGAGAAAAGCTTCTCCCAAGTTTGGCTGGAAGCCGTAGTTCCTTTCAAATGTTGCAAGCCGTACAATCGTTCAAGGAAAAAGACGTTGTTCTAGAGGTCGGGAGGGTAGTTGAGATTGAATACGTAGACACACTTCAAAAGGATCACAACTGCGTAGGTGAACGTCGCTTCCACCGCGATCATGTTGCCTTCAATTATGATGAATTACGGCGTTGCGCCGTTCCCGAATTTCACGATGAGTGGCCACTTATCAATGCGTTGATATTCGGCTCTTGATGCAGGTATGATTCATGAAACTGGTAGTTCTTATGTTGTTCGTGTGGACATCAGCAATGACTAATCTAATCGCATAGTTGATCCATTTCTCTTTTTTAAAATTATGAATCATGGTATCGATACCGCAGGAAACGAAGGTGCTTGGCCCTTGTTTTGGTACAGCGCTGATGATTTTCAGGAAAACTACTATCTAATTCTTTTTCAGAGAATTCGCAGGATGAATCAATTCATGGAAATTGCACCAACATTATTTTTCACTAGTCTTTGTGAAGTTTCCATTTAATGTGGAGTAAATTTCATTGAACTTTATTTAACTTTCCATGAAAACTCTTTAAAAACAATGACTTAATTTAGAAAGTAGGCTCGAGTAAGTATTTGCCAGTGGACAATAGTTTCTCTGTTGCTACTGGTAACATTGACGCGGTGTGCTAATCAAGGTGACATGCAGTCATGTGCAAAGGTTTCTCGGAACGATGAATCAATATACGAAAAATATTATGAATCCGATTATTGCCCATCATAAAATCTTACGGTCTAATCGAAAGTTGTTCCATCCGTCTAACAGTGCTTGTACCACATCATAATGCTTTGCGCTCTGGTTGAACTGACTGCCAATTTAGAGTGTGCGGTCAACGCCACCGTCTATGCTGTATTTTTGCATAATTCACCTGTACGTCGTGCTTGTCTCAAGTCGATGAAACGCTCTAGGCGGTGAACAGCCCTGCTTCCGCGAATTGCGTAACACAGTCGTAATAGTTTCATGAAACAGACCTATGTACGCTATATGCTCAGTTTTATCGTGCAAATGGATGTAACACAGAGCTATCCAAAGAACGCTTCAATGAAGCGGTTTCCAGGAGAGGTACACAGAGCTGAATATGGATTGAGCTCAGGGTTGAGCTTCGGAAAATATTAATTAAGACAGTTAGCTCTTGTTAATATCGATCAAGTGCAGAACTTATACTTCTTTACTACCAATGCTTTGTTCCGCGCAACGAGGAACGATTTGAAACTATTAAATGCGAATGATATAGTAAATGCTTTTGCAGTTAAGCCTTGAACAAAATGATTTGCGCCGTTCAAAGGATGCTGCTACGAAACAGCTTCGTCGTCGTCGCATTTCTCGCCACAACTGTAACAGCGTATTCGTAAGCTGCCCACTTTCTTACTTTCTACAACACAGTTACGCTTGAAATGTCTTCGCCAGTAACAAATGCGCTTTGGGAAAAGCTGTAGCAGTGAGTCAGTTCTCACTTATCGTTCCAGATTCGATATGTGACAACAAATGCGCTCGTCAAAATCGCGCCTACACTTTCTCGATTTTTGAATGAAATTGTATTTCTTAATGCTTTATAAAAAAATTGTATCTGTATAGGGGTTCCACATGCGCCGGGCTAAGAGGCGCGCAAGAAGCACACTATTGTAATTTGTTTTCGTGGTCATAAGAATTATTAAGTTGGCAAAATTTTTTTGCTGATATTATGTGCTCAAGCCGAAAGTAATTCTCTCATTATTGGAATGAGGACAATGCGAGCGAAATTGAAAAATAATTTCAAGAAAAAGCGAATTTATTATGATCACGAAAATAAACTACACTATCTTCCTTGTTGCGCGCTTCAATCTGACAAATGAATGTAAGTGGCGCTTGAACGAAATAAACAGAAATATACTTTTGCTTATTTTATCCGTTTTCAGAGATGCGGACTATGTTACGAATCTATTTGGGTACCTTATTATCGGACTAGCTATCAATGGATTAATGGCAGCAATTGGTTACTACAAGTTCGACTTCCCAAAAGTGGGGGTTATTTTGATAATGCTTTTTGGTTGTTGGGGCTGCTGCTGCGCGTGCGCAATTGACTTGCGCTCAACAACGGGACCACAGACAAGACAGCAAAGAGATCGGATCATTGTGCAAAAGCAGCCTTTACCAAGGGCTAATCCCACCGTAGTGATACAGGCACGTGTAGTTGGTCAATATGCTGAAACACAGCTGAACGTCACTGCTCCTCTGCTGAATGTTGATTCTGCTCAGTTCGACGATTTACCGCCGTCTAATGATGGTGCAGTTGGAGCCGCTTCGTTTGAAAAGTCCTAAGGAATAGTTTACTGCTAAAATCAGCTTTTCGAAAACATTTTTCCTGTCTTGCTAAACATCTTTATATACTTCAAACGATTTATAAAAATGTTTATTATTTTTTTCACAGTCATAGTGCTTTACATGCTACTGAAAGGGTAGAAATATTAGGTGGTACTTTATTTGGGTGACTGGCCCAGTTGGACCAATTCGGTAGTTGGTCGAACTACCAAATTCACTCAAATTCAATCCCACCCAATATTTTTTCCCACCTAACTTAGGTAACTAATAGCTTTGACTCATTGATATCATACGAGTAAACATTTTGGATAGGATTCAAGTAAAGTGGTTGACCGGATCACCCAATTCACCCAAATTTAATACCACCCAATAATTTCTCGCCATACAGTATTTTAGAGTGAAGAAGTGTGAACGGAAACAAACATAGCAGTATATTAGTCTTTTCTTCAGATTAGCATACTATATCGCTAACATGGTAACCGCACCTGTAACAATGACATCAGCGGAAGAGAGGTGATGGGTCTCTCGCCCTTGGGGCATGTACACTACGAAATTTGCCGCGCTCCCATCAACTAACCAGTCATTACGATTTCATCGATTTTGTTAACAAGAGATATGCTTACAATAGTTCAATAAAAAGACCTACGACGCTAACAATGATAGACTGACAGAAGAAAAGTGTAAAGGTACACGGATTATACGCAAAAATGCTGTCAAACACCTTAAGTAACTCTGTGGTGAAGCGTCAAGGCGCCTAAGCCTCCTTAACCCGAGTGTAAAAACAAGTCTTCGACTCATGGTGAGTAAACTGAAATCTGAATATGTTCAGCAATAAAGAATTCACTGAAAGACTACATTTATTCGATATCTTTCGGCACGCAAAATAATGTAGGCCTCAGTAGAATAATTGCTGCTCTTTATCCAGGCTTTCGGGTTTTCCCTTTCTCCAGGCTTCTCTCACCATTTATTTCAAGTACCTTGAGTCACATGTATCGAATTAACTTGTGTCACCTTAGGGTATGGCTTAATCCAGCGCGTAAAGAACTTCATGATTGAAGCCATTATCGATAATACTGCCCTTCGATACGGTCGCATGGTGAAAATAATAGCTAGGCATGTATATGCATTTGAAAAGTATAAATTAATATCACTGATTGTGTACAAAGCAGAGAAAAATACACTGTCCGCAATGTCCTCATCGATATAGAAGTTAAGATTATAACCCAGGAAAAGTGTGAACTGAATAAGCTTGTCAAAAAGTGGTACTACGATTTGAATCGCCAGAGCGTAGAGAATATTTCGGGAATTTTGAAGTCGTCGCGGATCCATAGTACTGGAAGTTGAGCGTCTTTGTTTCCACAGTACAACCCAAATTATGATGCTTAGAATGACGGACAAGAACCATGGAACCATAAGCGGGACATTAAATAATACGCCAGACATTGTTGAGGAAAGATTCATTATATTGAACAGACGTGAATCAAAGGGCAACAATATCAAATAACATAATGAGCAGTAAAGAAAGATCAAACGAGATGTCATGAAAGTGGGATATCTGTTTGGGCAGGCAATCGCCATCCAGCGATTAAATACAGTGGCAAAGAGAGTGGTCATCTGAGCATATCCGCCAAATTTGGTTTGCAACTCGAAGCCAATAATTTCCATAAATATCACCAACCATGGAGTATTATCAATGAAATAGAGTTTATAAAAAAGATTTGGTCCGAGGCATATGTTGTTTACGATGATCCAAACAAACATACCGAAAGCACACAAGAAGTTTGCTACAGCCTGATTGAGGATAAACCATCTATAATCGTCAGCAATCGTTTTGTTAAAGAGGCTAAGATAGGCGATGGCTGTGCACAAGACCATAGCCAGTGCATGACTCGGCAGTGTATACCATTTGTATTGAAGGCGATCTATCCACGATCCATCTGCAATGATACTCAGCTCCACTTGGGTGATGTTACGTAGCCATGCCTCTGGGTCGGTTGAGTTGAGAACAGACATATAACTGCTCTTTAGAATGTTTAAAAACTCGTCTGTTCTTTGACCAGATCCCTCGCAAACCCCTTGCCTGAAAATAGCAGATTTTTAAAAATCGACAGACGAACTCAGACGCGCAGCTACTATAAAAATCAAAAGCTGTGGTAGGAATTGTTTTTATCGCCGAGATTATCTAAGACATAATATAGGTTTCTATTAGGTACCATAACCTTCAAAAATCACTACGACGCTTTATGATTTGGTCAAAACAGGCGCATTGTCACCTCTCATCCTGCCTGTATACGAAAACTCACCGCCGTGTCAGATCAAAAACAACAAAAGTTGCGGCGACTCGTTTTGCAATAGTGCATTTACGGAACTAAAATACACTAAAGTACAAGTTCGCACCCGAGAGTCGCGAACCATATGACCCCCGTGAAATCATGTGAGGATCTGCGTCATATATTTTATTCCTTAGTGTCTCTACATGAACGCATATGCCCTTTATTTGGCCTGTTAGCGATTAAAATGTCAACTGCAATGTTTCTCAACCGAGCAGCCTCAATGGACATAATTTACCGAAACTAGATCTTGTGATCTGCGATCTACGGGCTGAGTCTCATTTTTCAGCCGTATGTAGTTTGGTGTCACAGAAAGGAAACTCAGCCGATGGAGCATAGATCTCAGCGTCAAGCTTCAGTGAAACAAATCTCATGGGATCTAATTGACAAGCTCTTCGGTTTTTGCAATAACTTGAGAGCAATGGGAGATGGATAAAATAGAATTTAGGGGCTCTTATTAATAAACGTGTATGTCCTCTGTCCAAGCTGCCATGCAGATAATCGATGGTTTCGTGAACTAATAATTGGAAGGTATATTGGAATGAATAGTTGTAGTGGCTCAGTGTCACCACATTTATTCCAACTTCCTTCACCCTATGCCGCTATTTCCGCGTGTGTCAAAATTATTTCAACATCCTGCTCATCATATGAAATCATCGCTAAGACACGAAAAAATGTTTATTTGTGAACGAAGCAATATACATTTAAGAAAATCTAAATAACGATACAAAAAAATCACCGAATCGTTATCAATAGCACTACTGTCATCTAAAAGGGCATCACGGAATCCGCTGAAAGGTTACGCATATTCGGGTTCATTTGGCAAGCAGAATAATGAAAGCCTTAGTAGACTAATTGTTGCTCTTTATCCAGGCTTTGGGATTCTCCATTTATACAGGCTATACTCAACATTTGATTTAAGTACGTTGAGTCACGTGTATTGAAGTAACTTGCGCTACCTTAGGGTAAGGCTCAATCCAGCGCCTAAAGAACTTCATGACTGAGGACATTATCGATAATACTGCCTTTCGATAGGGCCGCATTGTGATAATAATAACCAAGCATGTATACACATTCGAAAAGTAAGAATTAATAACGCTGATTGTTTGCAAAGCAGAGAAAAATAAGTTGTTCGCAATATCCTCATAGGTAAATAACTTAAGAAAATCACCCAGTGTCATTGCATAATTAATAATCTTATCAAAAAGCGGCACTAAGATTTGAATCGCCAGAGCGAAGAGAACATTCCGTGAATCTTGAAGTCGTCGTCGATCCAGAGTACTGGATGTTGTACGTCTTTCCTTCCACAGAACAACCCAAATTACGATGCTTAAAATGACGGACAAGAACCAGGGCACCATGTAAGCACCATGCGTTAATATGGTTTTCATTGTAGAGGAAAGTTTCATTATGTTGAAGACACGGAAATCAATGGGCAACATTACCAAATAGCATAATGAGCAGTAGAGAAAGATCAAACGAGATGTCATGAAAGTGTGATATCGATCTGGGCAGGCGATTGCCATCCAGCGGTTAAATACAGTGGCAAAGAGAGTGGTCATCTGAGCATATAAGCCAAATTTGGGTTGCAGCTCCAAGCCAATAATTTCCATAAACAGCGTCACCCATAGTGGCGCATTCGGATAGAAATAAAGTTGAACAAAATGGTTCGGTCCAAGGTATATGTAGTATACGAAATTCCAAACAAACGCACCAAATGCACAGAGGAAGTTTGCTACAGCCTGATTGAGGATAAACCATCTATAGTCGTCGGCGATCGCTTTATTAAAGAGGCTAAGGTAGCCGATGACTGTGCACAAGACCATTGCCAGTGCATAACTCGGCAGAATATACCAATAGTATCGAAGGCGATCTATCCATGACTCTCCTATGTCGATAATCTGCACCAGTTGGGTGATGTTACGTGCCCATGCTAGTGGGTCAGTTGAGTTAAGAACAGTCATAATTTTATTCTGTATAACGCTTAGATGCCTGCTTACATCTTGACCAGATTTGCTTGTCAATTCTTGACTGAAAAGAGCAGATTTACTAAATCAACAGACAGGACCTGACGGGCAGCACCTTAAAAAGTGAAGAGAGGGAGGGTTACTTCTCCACCGTTGAATTGATTTGAAGTCAATTTAAGTGTCTCTTTGGGACTGTTATCTTCATAAAATACCACAGAGCTTTGTGATTCGTTCAAATTGAGCGCAATATATCTTCTCGCCCTTATATAAAAAACTAACCGACACGTAGCATCAGCAAATATCAAATAATGCGGCCATTTGACATCAGTAAGTTTAGCGGAACGAAAATACTAGTTCGCACCCGAGAGCCGCGTATGAAATAAACCCCTTGAAATCATGTGAGGACATGCGTCATATATATTAAATGCCATAGTGACTCTCCCCAAATACAGGTGTCTTGTATTTAGCCTGTTGACAATTAAAATGTCAATTGCAATGTTTTTCGACCGAGCTGCCTCAAAGGGCCTAATTTACCAAAACTTGATCTTGCGAGCTGTGTTCTGCTAGCTGAGTCCTATATTTTGAGCCGTATACGGTTTCGCGTCAGAGATATGTAACGCAGCTGATTGAGCAGCACGTGTCAAACTTGAGTGGTATAGATCCCACGAGGCCTAATCGAAAAGCTCTTTGGTGTCTGCAAAAGCCTGAAACCAATGGGAAATGAAATAAATAGAATATAGTGCCTCATATGAACAATGTTGAATTTTCTTGATACGTGCTACCATGCAGAGAGGCGATGGCTCTGGAGAGTCTGTTATCTCAACTGCTATCATCGTTGGACAACATTTAAATATAAAACATCAAGGGAAGTGGCACGTGACATCAGAGTGCTCTGTTTTACCCTTTCTATTGTGTGCCTCCATGTACTGTATTTACGGAAATAGTGACACAGTGTCAATATTGTTTAACCACCTCTTCGTCGTTAGCCACCGTTTTCGCGTGTATCACTATTTCAATTTCCTGTTCAACATTTTTCATCATTAGTAAGGCACAGAAAAAGTTTATTCATGAGCAAAACAACATTATGTTAAAATACTTCATATCACAGCTGCAAACAGACCACCTAATCACAATCACTAACAACACAGTCATCTCTGAGATCATCCTATTACAGATTAACGCGCGTAAATTAGCGGTACATGCGCCACTGCTTCCGCATGTGCTACAATGCCCCTGTGTGCGACTATTGTTTCACCCCCCTCCATATCCAGTGCCACAATTTCCGTGTGTGTCATTACTTTCGCGTGTGCCACTATTTTTAAAGATATGGTGCGTTCAGACAATGGGACTGAAATAATTTGTGCCTCCTTAGGATATGGCTCAATCCTGTGCTTAAGGAACTTCATTATTGGAGCCATTTTCGATAATACTGCCTTACGATAAGGTGGCACAGTGATAATAATAATCAAACAGGTATAAACATTCGAAAAGTAAAAATTAATATTTCTGATTGTTTGCAAAGAAGAGAAAAGTTTGTTTTTCGCAATGTCATCATATGTAAAGATCTTATAAGAAACACCCAGTACGATCGCGTAATTGATAATCTTATCAAAAAATACAAATACGATTTGGATCGCCAGAGCGTAAAGAACATTCTGAGATTCTTGGAGACGTCGCTGCTCCAGATTACTGGATATTTCATGTCTTTCCTTCCAAAGTAACACCCAGATTATGGCGCTCAGAATAACGGACAAGAACCAAGGAATCATGAATGAACCGTTTATTAATACGGCTGCTATTGTGGGGGAAAGATCCATTTGGATGAACAGACGATGATCAACGGGCAACACTACCAAATAACATAATGAGCAGTAGAGAAAGATTAAACGAGATGTCATTAAAGTGGGATATCGATTTGGGCAGGCGATTGCCATCCAGCGATTAAATATAGTGGCAAAGAGAGTGGTCATCTGAGCGAATTGGCCAAGTTTGGAATGCAGCTCCACGCCGATAATTTCCACAAAAAACGCTAACCAAAATAGATTATTACCAGAGGAATAAAGTTGAACAAAATGGTTCGGTCCAAGGTATATGTAGTATACGAAATTCCAAACAAACGCACCAAATGCACAGAGGAAGTTTGCTACAGCCTGATTGAGGATAAACCATTTATAGTCGTCGGCAATCGCTTTGTTAAAGAGGCTGAGGTAGCCGATGACTGTGCACAAGACCATCGCAAGTGTATAACTCGGCAGTATGTACCATTTGTATTGAAGGCGATCCATCCACGACTCTCCTACTGCATCGATAGTCAGCTCCAATTGGGTGATGTTACTTAACAATGCTGCTGAATTGATTGAGTAAAGACCTGACATTATTCTGCTCCGTGAAACGATTTGATTTTTGTGTATTTCTTGACCAAATTCGATCGTAAATTCTTGACTGAAAAGAGCAGAATTGCAAAAATCGACAGAGAAGATAAGACGTGCAGCTAGTGCAAAAATGGAAGACTGAGGTAGGAACTGCGGCGTGCTTGAGCCGACCTAAGGCAAGATTCAATTTCTTTCAGGGTCCGTTACCATCAAAAAATATCAAAAATCAAAAACGCTTTCTGATTTGTTAAAAAAGGCGCATTGTAACTTCTCAACCTATATACAGAAATACAAAAACTAAGTGTAAATAACATTCACAAATAGTAAAAGGTATGTTGCAAATTCATTTCTTTTAACGCATTCCAGGCACGATATTATTTTACTCATTTCGCAACAGTACGTTCAATAGAACTAAAAGACAACTTCATGCTCGAGCACCGCGAACGAAATATACCCGTAGAGACTTTGTGAAGATGTGTTTAATATATTTAATTCCATAGTGTCTCTCTACGAACATAGGTGCCTTATATTTGGTCTGTTCGCAATGAAAATGCCAAAGCTATGCTTTTCAATCGAGCAGCCTCAATGGGCTTAATTTACGAAAACTCGATCTTGCAATCTGAGCTCTCTTGACTGAGTGTCATATTTCGACCTTCTACTGTTTCGCATCAGAGGTACGAAATGCAGCCGATTGCCCAAAGATGTCAGAATTAAGCTTTCGGGAAACAGGCCCCCAGGGATCCAATTGACTAGCTCTTCGGTCTTTGCGAAAGCTTGAGAACAATGGGAAATGGATAAAATAGAATCCAGGGGCTCTTATTAATTAAGGTGTATTTTCTTTGTATATGCAACCATATGGACAGTCGACGGCTATGAGGGACTATATCATTCAAACTTCTTCCGTCGTTGTGCAAAATATAAGTGTGACACATTAAGTGAAGTAGCACATGGCATCAGAGTATTCTGCTTATTTTCGGCCTCTTACTCTGCGTCGCTGCATATTTATTTTATCCCAAAATTTCTTTTGAACACTTAAAATAATGTTTGCTTGCCGTTATTGTACAGTCTCATGCTAAACTGATAATGCAGCGTTAAAAACATAAATATCATGATCATTAGACTACAGAATATAGCTGTTTAAAATGTTCACATAATATGCAAACAGACCCTTATAATAGAGGGCGATGAAGAAGACAACAAGTTTTAGCCGAAAAATTCGAAAAAGATAATTCAAACTCTGTCTTTCGTGATTTTTTTGTTTTGCACTGAAGTTTAAAATGTTTACATTTTCCGACTCATGCTCTTTAGAATGATATGTAGAAGCACTGATTTTTGCACAATCTTTAACACCATACAATTTAATTTACTAATCCCGCCTTATCTCGATGCGAAAATATTTTCAAGCAGTTTTGACGCGATTTTCGGAAATCCCGACCTAAATCATCCTAGAATGCAAACTTCCATCAAAATCTGAAAACTATTATTTAACTGTGCGAAAGGAAGCTCGGTAATGCTCGATGCTTAAAAAAGCCTCACTTAACTACCTTCTCTAAAAGATGTTCTCAAATATTTGATTGTCGTACTGTTTTAAAACTTTGGCATCTTATTCCTTTATCACATGTGATGTCAAAACGAAATCTCGCTTGTTTGCTAACCCCAGGACGGAAAAATCATTTAACCATTCTTGTATTTCGAAACAATTTCGTTAAATCTCACAATCCATAAGCTCAAAGGGGCAGCACTTTTCTATCATGAGATGAGGGGCTGATACCACTTCATTTATGGGTAATTAAGATAATCCTTAAGTTAGTCCCCCACTAGATGAACATCGCAATTTTATGCAACGCTTACCTGGAAAAGGCAACCACTTTGTGCCTAAATTTTTTGTTTCCTCAAATTCTGAGGATGAAAGTTAAAAGCCTGTCTGGGATACGGCCCTCGCCATTCCCGCCCCCGCAGCTCTTTGATTTTGCACGAATGTTTCAAATATCCATCACAGATAAGCATTGGTGATGATTGTAACGAGGATTACGGTTAAACAATCCAATTTACTATTCTGTTCAATTCAAATCAATATTTTTGTTAGTTCGCGGTGAAAATGCTTTGCACTCTTATCAGACTTAGAAGATCGAATTCATGAATCTTTGCCAATTTCAATTGATATCCTCTTCTTTACATATTTGTTCATATTTGAATACCATTACGTGGTACGCCTCTCATGCCTGCAGGTTGGTTAAGATTTCGAATTAGCGCTTCTCTAAGTGAATTGCGGCGCTTTGATAGGATGGGAACTTTAATATCCGGCGAAAGTATAGGATTAGTATACAACAGAAATAAGTTCCGGCGACTAACGCATAAAAAACCTCATTTAGAGCTGAGCGGATCCTGTGTTCGCAGAATGCCAAAGGCATCTTGTGTGTTTGAAAAAACTGAATTTCGATCTCGTTCGCTTACTTTTTCTTGATCTCACCTTCCTACAACTGCAGCGCCCAAACCAATTTCTCATCTGAAAGACAGTGACGCACATGTACGAGTTCAATCCGTCGATGACGATCGCAATACATACGTCATGCATTTTCTCATTTCAGAATATATTTGGCATTTTATCTGCGAGTAAGCTTTGACCGTGACAGTTTTCCACGCGTTCCATTTTGAGGAATACTTTGTTTCGCATGTAAGTACTTTTTGTGATCATTTCTCTTGCAAAGTTGTATGAGCAGCTAGCATCTGTTTCCTAAAGCCATTGTAATTATGACTGTGTTCAATAGAAACCTTGAAAAATGCTGTGATGCGTCAGCTGCGACGAATGCGCGACTAATTTTCGCACGCCTATCATAGCTGATTATTCACCCCACTTTCCAGATTCTTCATCACAATAGATGTAATTTCAAGAACGTATAGAAAAGACTGTTGAATATTTGCAGTTGCCGTAGCAATATTTCATGAGGACAGTTGGGGTGACAAGGTTCAATTGGAAACTACCTCCGTATTGTCGTTACCATGCCTGTTTCACGCTAGGGAGAGACAGAGACTGGTTAAGACGGTGCTGCATAATGCATTTCGCCAATGTCCCCATTAAAGACCCTGTCCGAAAAATGTCCCAAGCCTCAATAACCCCCTTGTCCTCGAGTATGTAATGTCTTCAGGAAGGGAAATTGTGTTTGGTATAGAAGCAAAGACGGCATTTCAGGTCATGATAAATAATTCGTTCAAATGAGCCCTTCTAAAAGACTAGTTGTTCTGAACCATCTCATATATGTTCTGATATCAAAAATTGTTAGCAGGCAATGAATACTTCAGTTTTTCACATTTTCAATCGATTGTTCTCCCGCTGCTATTATATCCCAGGATTGGGGTTCCTTCTTTGCGGTTAACTAATTATACTGATATATAAATGAATGTCTCAAAACTTTTTTATGTTTTAGTTCAATTCATGATGGATAATATTACTCAAGGAAACATCGATTACCACATTATTGCTGCTTCAACTTATTTCATCATCAACATTTCTGGACTAATTATTTATATTGTATTTATAATTGCCGTTTTAAGCGATCGAATGAATTACAAACAGAGCTTTTATGTTTTCGTTGGACACTTGGCAATAGGAAATATTGGCACACTGTGCGCAAACTTGTTTGTTGCTCTTCCACTCACATTGGCCAAAAGAAATATTTATGGCGATTCTTGGCTGCTAATTCTGGCAATCGGACAAACGTTCTCCTACTTTTTGGTTTTATCATTTTCATTCATGATTACGCTGAACCGCTTCATTTTATTCCTCTTTCCTGCTAGACATAAATCTATTTTCGATTCTCCTCAAATTCATTACATTTCAGCGTTCATTTATATATTATTCACTATCAATGTTTCAATTACAACCATGATAGGATGCCCCAAATGGTTTGATACTAATCGTTTTAATTTTTATTACAAATGCGATCCATTTGTTTCGGCTATCGGCAGGTTCTATGTGACGTGTATTATTACGTACTTTTCAATTACAGTGCCTGTAATAATGATGTTTCTATACATTGCAGTCGTAGTGAAGATCAAATCTTTAAACAGTGCAACTGTTTCAACTACTTTCAGTAAGACAGACATCAGTTTGCTGGTTCAAAGTGTTCTTATATGCTTATTATTATGGGTCCACGCGTTGGCCTTTCAGTTCACTCCCAAAATAACATCATCACCATTAGGACCGATATCGATTGTCAATTTAGCAGGAATTAACTGCTCCATTAATCCCATAATTTTCTTTCTGTTTAATCAGCAAGTGCGAAAGAGCGTGAAGAAATTGTTCTTTTCGGAACAAAATACAATTCATAGGTTGCTATTCAATGCAGCTACTCATGGCGGATGAAAAGACTTTGAATACTCTTATACTACAGTTTTGTTGTGAAAACTGAATTATCGTGGCTTTTAGATGTGTTTTCTGTATGCATTTCTCGTCTCAGTATAGCAGTAGTCCATACCGCATTGTTATCTCTGCATAGCTCATGAAGACATCAAGACAAAAGAGCGCCCAACATCATAAAAACATTTCTGAAACTTTCAGACAAGTCGATATATCCATGGTAACAGTATTTTCTGATCCATTGCATTCTAACAGTTTTTCTAAGTTGTTATTAATTTCGTATGGAACTAAGAGTGCTTTTGATGATATGTGTTCCAATTGAGTTGGTGATCTGTCGATAGCTATTGCCTTAAGTGGTACTGTTATCACGCTCAACATTACAGCTGGTTTTATTCTCACCAAGTCATTAGCGTGAAAGCGTGAGAAAAGATGATTTCCATATTTCAAAATTCCCCACAGTACTTATAGGGGAAATTTTTCACTGAGTAACGGCAAAACAGTCTTTCCTGAGACTTTCCTTGACGTGCTGCGTGCTAAAGATAGGCTAAATTTGGCGTTCTACGGTATTCGGTCTCGACGCTCGTTAGTCGTTGAAAAATCTCCCCGATATCTAACACAGCTCTCGGGTAGCTCAGTTGGTAGAGCGGTGGACTGTAGAGTCACAAAGAAATCCATAGGTCGCTGGTTCGACTCCGGCACCCGAGAATACTCCTTTTGTCGTTCTTAATGGCGCCATTCAACTAACCAAGTCATATGTGATTCAAAACTAGTGCAGTAAAACCCGGAAATAACAACAACTTCTCGATTTTCCTAGCCTGCTCTTATATTCAGGTTTTACTGTACAACTCAACTTTTTTTTAGCCAACCTAAGCAAAACACCTTTATAGAATCCATTGATACAGTCAACAAAGAGTTGAAATACCCGTATCCATGTTCGCTCGAAATTTCATGCTGATCACATGTATTTTGTTCCAAAAATCTGCTCAGCAACTATCATCGATTGTATATAGCAAATAAAACTCGAGAATATAGGCTTTTATACATCAAATTTATGTCAATAACACAACTTAATCAAAATCAATTTCAGTCGATAATGTTGGTGTCATTTGCTATTTAAAATTCAGTTTACGTTAGAATAACTCAGGGCGCCGCGATTGGATGATCTCGAATGCCGATATTCTTAGTAAGAAATGGAAAAATTGTAGACCGAAACGGCTTCACAAACCAAATAGTGAGACACGGGTTGATAATAAGGGCAAACGACATTATTACAAAAGAAATGTAGTGTAGAACTGGATGTTCGATGTGACTGGCTCTACCCATAATAAAAACAATCAGACTCGGAACGTAAAATGTTAGTGGAGAAATGCCCTCGATAATTTGCACTCGAATTAAAGACAAGTGAGCTTCTCGAGTACTTTTTGACATGGCATTACCATGAGAGTGAAATGAACGAACAGCTTGTCGGGCGCAGTAGACGACGAAGAAAAAAGCCGAGATGAACCAGAAATATGCGAACGAAAAGATAATGATCGAAACGGGCTTCAAGCTGTAGTCAAAACCAAACAATGTAGTGGACTGAAAATTTAAATAAGAAGTCGTTGAGTTCAATTTTGCAATAAGAAATGATTTTGGAACTCTTGCTAAATAGAATATAGCCATAATAGTAAGACACAGGCACATTATACCAAGAAATGCAGCAGTAGCCTTCTTTTTTGTCAAATACTTTTGAAACCAGTTCCAGTTGCAGACTGATGCACAGCGGTATACAAAAACCAGCGGAAAATTAATCATCTTGTACATCATTACTCCCGTAAACAAGTTGAAACCCCAGAATGATATATCATCGCCGAAATATTTTATTGGACCTAACGCAAAGAATGCCATTGAAGAACCGCGGTTGAGCTGCTTAAACTGAAGGAGCAGGATCATTATGGTTAGAACAAGATCCGTGATTGTTATATTCCCCAAAAGCCATCTGTATTCGGCATATATCGCATTTTTACTCTTCTTAACAATTAAATAAAGAACTAGACCGTGAAGTAAAATGGCAATTGAGGCTGTTATGTAGCAGTAAATCGAAAAAGCTAAATCAAGCGTCATATTTTCTATGAAAAGTTACCTATTTGATTAAATCATTCTGAAAAGGCAAAGACATCAATTAATCTGGTCATGCAAGTGAAATCGACTGAACTAAGAAGAATAAACGGTATAGAATGCAGTTGTCAGAGGAAAGTTGTCCAAATTCATTTCTCATTAGATGTAGTCATCTTTTTCAAACTGCCAGGTCTGGGAAAATTATGAAGCTGATTATAAAGGCAGTTATGGTGCTACTAACGGCAGCAGACAGCACAACAGTTCACAAAAGCAAATCTTTTGGTCGCAAGAATCAAAACGGAGCCCTTGGTAATTATTTGCTCGTCTGAGAGCATTGAGAGCGCTGAAGCCAAATAGGAGACTTAGGAGATGCGAGTCAGTTGCTCTTAAAATAAGAAGGAAGATAGCGAATATTCACTTATCGAGACGCAAAATTGAGTTGAGAAAGGCGTACTTATCTTTGTGAACTGAAGCACGCACGCTCCCTTTCATTCAAAGTATTCTCAAAATAAAATTCATTTCTATGCAACACGGATGATCGTTCAGCTCACCTGTAGGAAGCAATTTTGAAAAGATGTTCGTCATAAAGACTGGCCGACAACACAATGATATGAATTATTAAATGCTCTTATGTTCCATACACTCGCATTGAGCAGCGAGTGCTGACTGTTTTTAAGAAAGCACATTGATTTAAAACAGTTCTGAATGCACAAAAATTATGTACCGGTATTTACTTTGAGAAAGACTACGCTAATCAGCCCGTTTCATGCAACGAGCTGCAATGTTTATTCAATAAACTAAGACAACCGTTATTCGCTTAGAAGAACAACATTAATTTTATGACATGCTGGCTAACATCTTCCAACGATCTTCATGGTCATCCTATGAGAAACTTTAATCATCGCCGAATTTTGTGTCGTAAAAGTCGGGAAGACAGGTTTTGTAGAATTTCCGTATCCATTCGTCTACTTTGTTCCTGTGAGCATCGGAGAGGTTGCCTAATTTTTCTTTAACGATTGTGTAGACTGCTTGGAGCTTTTCCTCAAGATTCTCATTCTTCGTTTGGTTCATTGCGCTTATTCTGGAGTTCCAAATAATCTTTTTCTGACCTTTTGAAAGGTTTTTAAAGACTCTGATATAGGCCTGTGGAGGCGTGTTGAGTGTAATCCATGTCTAAAAGCTCAGGGGAAATTAATATATCAAATACTCATAAACTTAAATTACAGAACAGGATGTATCATATAATAATCTACATCACGAAACTTTGGCAGATCATTTTAACAAAATTACGGTATTTTTCTTGATAAACTGCATTCCCACTGAATTATGTGAGAAAATGTGTAAGTATGAATCAATAAATTTCATATCTTTATGCAATATCATTCCAAGTACAACCTTTGAATAGTGCCTATGAAAAAGACATCTAATCTTATTATTAGTAATTTATTATTAACGGTTTCGACGCGGAGTACGCAAAGTAGGCCATAAAACTGCTACATGGTGCTGATATACTCCCATTTTTGTCAAAATGCGCGAATCGAAATGAAACTTCATTTCTTCGACGGCTACTCAAATGATGGCTTCTAATTAACAAAGAACAATGTAAATATTTCCGATTTCGAACAGAGAATGACAGTCACTCGAACAACGTGGAAAGAGAGCTGCCCTGTCAAAGAAATGAAATTTTCTCTGAAGTAAATTTATAAATGTGAAAACACCTATTCCTTCTGTTCTCACCTACCTTTCAGTGTCAACCAGATGTATAACGCTGTAAAAGTTACCTGGATATCTGGCCATGCGGATGCTTTAATACATCCAATATTTTTCAGTTTCTTTAGTATGGTGGTCACTTTTCGCATGTTGAAAAGTCCCATATGACCGGTGAATTGCGTAAACGACTTCATGTGCTCGGGCTTGGAGAAACATTTCACAAAAATGTCGTTTTCCGTAGCGCCGCAATCAATAGTAGCATCCAACTCCTCAGAAGTACAAGCCATCATCACCAGCGATACAGCAGCAAGTTGAAGAAGGAGCATTTTCATTCAATATCACACTCGCTAGTGCACTGCAATTATATTATATTATAGATAAGTATGATGCACTGTTCAATTTGCATAAAACTTCAAATATCTGAATTCCTCATGTTATTTTTTAAATTATCCATTTAAGTCTAAATTATGACTCAACTTCATCAGGATACTTCTGATAAACGCACTCTACGCTTCAAATGGTAGTAATGGTGCCTTGCGTCTAGTACACACAACTCTATCAAGCATTAGTTGTATCTTTTTTGGTCACTGGTCATGTAACCGCATCGTACCGCCTAACTTTAACGAAAGCCGCTTCATACTTTTGATTTAAGATTGCATATGACTAAAGTATGAGAACCAATGCCCAGTTTCAAAAATTTGCTGATTGTTGGGAACTAAGAAACTGACTCTCAAATCTGCGCGTTCGTCACCGCGTTATCATGTGTGAACCTCATTCTCACGTGATAACGAAATTCAATTTTTCAGTTTTCAATACTCAATAGTTTTATGAAACAGGCTGTCAGATCACAGCAACTCAACGACTCAACGATCGCAGCATCAACTGCCATTGCAAATTGCAATCCATGGCCGGTCGTGCAAAGATCAACGTATAATGAGCAAACGCACAATGGTTTTAGCGCTCATTCAAAATCTCTAATGGCACTAAACAGGTCCACCACACGATTTAAACTTTCACCATGGAGGAATTTTATCATTTAGTTCGGTCGAGAGCTCTACCTGGTTGCTGCTGCTGCCGTATCCTAGCAATAGAATTCACAGTGTACTACCTCAAGAATGTCCACTGTTCAGTTCACGTCGTGTAGAATGAAGTTGAGTTTATGAAAGGTGTAATATCCGCGCATTAGTGCGATGTCAATGAACAGTTTGTGAATGATTCTCATTAAGAACTTGATTCGTTATTTATCATCAGTGTTTCATAAATGTAATCTAAAATTTCATACTCTATACTAAATTCCAAACTTCTAAGTCATTTCGCAAATTTGTTTTCCAAATTGCAAACAAATGTTTGTCATTGGCCTAAATAGCCAAGAAAAGGAGCTTTGAAGATAAAATTACATCACATTTTTATTTATTTACCGATAATCTGAGACTTTAATGCTTTTGAAGCTGATGTCCGAGACCAATGCAATCATGAATCCGTCGTCACTCACTTTTCAGATTTAATAATCAATAACACATGAAAGTAATAAAACACCAGGCACTAATACATATTAAGAATGTGTCAAAATTTTACTATTAACAATTTGAAAATGGTTCCAAGGATTTTTCAACGCTTCAGTACTTCGGAAAAACTATTATGGCAGCAACCTTATAGAAGAAAGCTTTTAACACATTCTTTGGATTATGCATTTATATAAACGTAATAATCATCAACTATGAGATCAAAATTAATTAATTTACGAACTGCAAAGTAAGCATCATTACCATAGCACTAAGATTTATGATCGTGTGGCAAACACTTATATAGGATTATTTTTGACAACGTCAACTTTTTTACGCCAACATCCTTCAATTATCCAAGAAAAGAAAATTGAAGAAATAGTAGCTTTGTCACAAAGTTTTTTGAACGCCAGTCTATATGGACGAGCGACTTTTAAGGTAATGATAGCATTTAACAATGGGATCAACGAATATGACGAAATAATCAAACGCGCTACACCCACCGAAACTATTTCAGAATTGAATTCAAAGAGTATCGCGATTAACAGTAGAGGTGAACCAAAAATAAATGGAATGAAAGTCACCCATTTCGTCAAAAGTAGAACAATTTCTGTTTCACTGATTGCTTGTGTTGTTTCACTAGATAACGAAAGTTGAGCAGACATTGTTTTGACCCACGACGATACCTTTCTATAGAATACTAACAATGGATAGTTGGAGAGAGCCAGTACACCAAGTATACCGCAGTAGTAGTAAACACGAATAAAGACACCGTTTGTCGACGTTTTTATTGCTGTACACATACCAATTGAGTGCGTACCCAATGTGTCGAGTATTACAAAGGGTAGATGATATATGATTTCAAAGGCCCAAAGGAGGAAAATAATCCAATAAATTCCTTTCCTCGAGAAGACTCCAAACAAAAATTGGGCCGGCTTCTCGTGTTGGCGGTAAATAATCGCATACCGGTTTAAGGCCAAAAATGGTGGGTGCCAGGCGCTTACGCCGCCAAACGCACTGATGCCCCACCCGCTTACTTTGCACAAAGTTTCATTAGAGGTCAAAGCGTAAGGTAAAGGAAGCAGAAGGAACAGCATGAAGAGCGCATCAGATAGTGCTAGACTTCCAATAAACATGTTGGAAGAAACTGCTCGAATATCTTGCACTTTTACAGTAGTGACAACGATGAAAATGTTGAGTGGAATGCCAAAAATACTGACAGCGATCCACCAAATACTGAGGATGATAGCCGATGTCGGATTAGGATCGACATATTTCGCTTCCATTGACGAATTATTCATTTTCTTAATTCAATGAAGTGAGTACAGTATTTTCATTCTGGTCCTGATGCTAACTGGGGTGGAATGGTGTAGTGTGGTCTGAGGCGCCGCTCGCTAGTCCCAAGACTGTGTTCCCAGCCAAGGGACGAACCCACACCCAACAAAAATACTCATCCCTCGGGTGTTGAGGAATTAATAACAGCATCGCTATGGAGTGTGAACGTCCCAATCCAGTCTAGATAGGTGTGGGACTAATTGTCCTACCCCCTACAGCTACAGCTTTACTTCCTCATTCGTAAGGGTTGATCCAGGGGAAACTCTACCTTGACCTTGATGACAAGCAGATTGTCACTGAGCGGTGTAAGGAAGCAGCAAGTGCTGATTAAGGTCAGGAAAAAAAGAGTTTTGTTTGACTCACCAGCGATGATTAAGGGTGTCGGAAAATTTCTTTCAGTGTATTCAGTTATTTCCTTTGTTTCATGATTTTATTTTATTCAGCACACTTATAGCAGAAGAAGCTATATAACACAGTTGTTCATGATAATGAGAGTGAGACGGCTAGGATCGACCGACTGCCTCCCCCAAAGCTGTATAGCAAGTGAGTGAAGCTTTTCAGCTTAATTATAACGTGCTGTATGAAACCTGATAAAAGCTTCTTTGTGTGCACTACGGAATTAGCCTAATGACATACTCTTCAGCATTTGACTTTACTGATTCAGTAATCACATTCGCTTCCTTAGTTTCCGCAAAGGAGTTTGAACAGGTGAAATTCTCAAGCACATTTAGTAATATCCGCTGTGCTGTTACAAGTGCATGTCTACAGGCCTTATTTTAGAGTTGCATATTAGAGTCATTTAACCAAACCTGAAACTTTTTGGCGCAAAATGCGGCCTGGATTCATCTCTACGTTATCAGGAGCTTGCTTCAAGACCAAAGCGTTATGTTACAGTGTGTTAATGTAGTGCCTCTGCGAGGCTCTTAAGTCTGCCACAGGGTAATGTTTGCATAAAACGTGCGACGCCGGTTGCGCTTCTTCTTTCACTGCTATGCACATCGCAGTCACACTTCTGACACTGCCACAAACATGAGTGTCGCCGGCTTTGTGTACGACGAACGTATGCTAAAGCATCGATGTCCTTACGACGACTCCGTAGCTGAATCGCCAAACAGAATCAAAAACATATACGACCGACTAACTGCCGATGAACTGCTTAATGGTTGCATTCATATTCCAACCCGGATGGCTACTGACCAAGAAATTGAGCTCTGTCATCCAAAGGAACTAATTGAATCGTTGCAACAGCTAAGAACGCAAACGGACCACGAAGAGCATTGCAAGAGCCGCGATCTGCTCTATCTTTGTTCAGACAGTCTGGAAGCGGCTCAACTCGCGGCAGGTGGAACTATCGAAGCAATGAAAGCTGTCGTCAATGAAAAGTATCATTTAATACAAGCTACATGTTCAGTTAATAACCGTTTGAACAACATCTGCGATTGCTGATCGAAGCATTCGGGCTGCAGGGACCTATTTCATTCAATTATTGCATTTACGCAGTTATACCAGTTCTATAAAAGAATCCCACGATTTTATGAAACACTTAATGGCATCTTTTTGCAACACATTCTTGACTCTAGTTATAGTTAAAACTGTCGGGATAAATAAGAAATATTGCAGATGTGCAAATGCATTCGCCATCGTTCGCCCACCCGGCCATCACTCCCACGGCAATCTACCTCAAGGATACTGTATCTTCAATAACGTAGCCATCGCGGCGAAAGTGGCCGTTGACAAGCTCGGTTTGCAAAGAGTGCTCATTGTAGACTTTGACTTTCATCCTCCGAATGGAACCTACTACTCCGTACATAACGACAGTCGCATCGTCTTGGCGTCGCTACACAATTATATGCATGGTGCGGCGTGGCCACACACCGAAGACATGGATTATACCGCACCAGGCAATTTTTTGAAATGATTTTACTATTTCAGTTAAGAAGCGCGCCTCCAATTCCAGGCAACGCAGTGCACATTCCTCTAAATCGCGTCGGTTTCACTGGTCGCGATTACCTGGCAGCTTTTCATCACATTATTCTGCCCATCGCCAAGGAGTGGAATCCTCAGCTCATTTTGGTCTCGGCCGGATTCGATTCGGCGCTCGGAGACATGGGCGCAGTTAGTCAAGCTGTGGAAGCACCGACGTACGGGCATATCGTGTCTCTGCTGAATGAGATTGCGCCCGGCAAAGTGTGCGCTGTTCTCGAGGGTGGCTACTTTCCGCCCAGCTACACGGAATGTGCGGCTATGACAATGCGCGGGATACGCGGGCAACCTCTACCAGCCGTTCGATATCAATACAAGCCGCTCAACCCAGTGATGGTTGAAACTATTTGGCACTGTCTCGTGCATCTTAGCGTAAAATGGGATTGTATAAAAGGACATCTCGAAGCGCTTCAGGAAGCGCAGAGACGAGCAAGTCTTCCGGAATTTGTACCGCGGACACCATCAATTTTTCTCGGAAAAGAAATGAGGGCGCACTTCGATCAAGTTATAGCGAGAAAGAAATGTCGCACTCGCGAATGGATGCCTCAGAGATCGGCGGAGGAAACTGCAGCGATTGTTGCAGCTATAAACCAGTATGTCGACCAGTACGAATACAAAACTGAACAAGTAATAGAAAAGTATGAGGAGCGCCTTGATGAGCTGCGATGGTGCCAAGTCGTCAGCAGCGAAGCATTCATACAGAGCGCCCAATCAACACTCATGTTCTATCAACGATTTAAAACCTACATTAATAGCACCGACGGAAAACTCTTGATTGGTGATAGAGAGAATTTCTAGGATTTGCGCGCCGATGCGATCAAAAATGTGATTCTTTGTTCCATTATATCGAAGCATTGTGATGACAAGGTGTGCCTTATCGATATAAACTGTACGCTGATAAAGATCACGTCATTAGCGTCCGCTGGCCATATAAGCTCGGCGAAACGTCACAGCCGTTCATATGAACAGCTAATCGAAGGTGGCGCTGTGCGTACTTCCTAATGACGCAAATGAGCATCTTGGCCAAAGTTTCGATAGTAGTCTTGCTGCTAAGTATTCCGATTGAAGCTTCAAACGTAAGCAAAGCACCCAATTGTTTTTGTAATATGATTTATTTAGGATAACTCTTTCGAATGCACCCTCTGCAATTCTTTCGCTTCCGTCGCAGTCGACTATTTGCAGCAAGTGTCAACGCTGGTTAGAGCCGCTGACTTCGTTTGTGCATAGATGAGCTATTTATTTCAGAAAGAAGTCAATGATCTTTTTGCCCTTCGTTGCCAGAAATCGGCCGCAGCTGCAGCTTGCGATGCAGTCAGAACAACCTATTTGCCTCAACTATTCGACCACCTGAAACCCGATCATCCAACTCAACTCGCCTGTCATCAGTCGGGATACTGTGGCGTCGATCACCTTAAGCGCAACGATACCCCCCAGAAGGAGGCCACGTGCTACGTTTGCACTGAGATTTTCGACCTTGCTAAAGCGTTTGTGAATTTAACCCAGGTAATGCTAATTTCGTTACCTTAACGATTTTTATTTTAAACATTCTAGGATGAATTCACTAATCGACTTCAGTTGGCGTGTCATACGCTGGATTTTTTCGACAGCGTCTGTCGACAGATTGTCGTCGAGTTCTCGTCGCAAATTTATACTATGACCAAGGAGGAGGTTGCGCCCCAAGCAGCCTGCACTCGAATTCAATTGTGCGGCAATGACACGACTGAACGCCGCCAGTTGAAGCAGGAAGCGAACTTTGAAAGCGACTGCCCTCTATGTGGTCATATGGTTAGACAGGCTCGCGCATTGCAGAAAGAGGACCAATCTGAAGTAAACTACCTTTTCTTCAATATTCCTCTAACTTTTCAGTCCGAATATTTTAACTGTCATAATTCCAGTTCGATGCATTTTTCGAAACTAATAAGCCCCATAAATGCTACTTTTTTCAGTTGTCACTCGTCACTGCACTGACAAATAGCTGTGCACTCGATGATTCGTCAACTCACTGCACTCGATTCATCACTGAACAGTTCGGCTGTCTGTTCCATCGACTGAATAGCAAAATGACCGCGGAAGCAGTGTGCTCAATGTGCTTGTCAAAACAGTGCTACTAGCAAGTGTATTTGTTCTGATGAATTGTTTAATAAAATGGACAGAAAATAAAAACTCTGTGTAACTTTACATGCGATGAAGCGCCACATTCGACTGCCCACGCTGCATGCATACTTGCGTCAGCTGCTGAGAATCGCCACAGCTGTTTGATCAGGCTGCCCGCATCGTCAGTCATCTCTACCGACCGCCGTCTTTTCATCTTCGTTCCTCCGCCCAACTTTGTATTCGTCAGCATACACTGTTTCAGTTGCTGACGACAAGATATAAAAAATGAAGTACCTCGTTGCTTTGTTAGGTATGTATGTTATTAGAATGAATATCATTGAACACAGGTTCTTTTAATCGCGCCACTTTCAGTCATCACTGTGCTGGCATTTGCCAAAAATGGGGACGCCACCTATACAACTTGCGAAGTGTGCACGCAAATAATGACGCCCCTAAAACAGAACATCGCTATGGCGGAGGTACATCTACTCACAAACCTGCTTGTCAACTATAATATTGCTCTCTTTCAGATGCTGGGCAAGGTCATGATGGGCAAGCCATGCAACCGCTTTCCGGAAAAGTACCATTCCATTTGTGAAAAAGTCGCTGCCAAGAATATTCAACGTCTGGCTCAGTTGATTAAACAAGACAGTGTCGAAAAAACGTGCAAAAAGATTAAACTATGCGGCAAGGACGACAGGAAGCTCAGTGCAGCTTTAATCTGCGACGCCGTTCGAGCATTCTACAGCAACGCGGTGAGTGCTCCATTGCTTTTTTAACAGTACACAAGAGCAAATTTGCTCGTCAGCGAAGAGGTGAACTGTGTAGCATAAGCGCAATTATATATTTTTCGTGGGACAAATAGCAAAACTCTGAGGAGTGAGGTGGAAAAAACCACAGTGCCGCTCAAAATTACTGCGAAAAACACAGCGAGAACTATATCTTTTGTCCACGAACAGAAGATAGGCGATCGACGAGCGACGCCGATGCGGACGCAAAAGGGACAAAATGGACCCGCGCGCTCTTCAATCCAAACGGCTAGACCACGCCCAATTGAACGCGCATGGACCGACTGCTCACTGCCGTCCACGCGTCTTCCAGATTGTCATCCGCCTATCTTTTGTTCGCGAACGGCTACCGACAGTCCGCCTGCCATTTCCAGAGAACTGAGGAGCTGCACAGCATATAATAAAATTTCTTAGGCTGATCTGGCCGAATTATTTGGGGATGACGCCCAGGAAATATGCGAATCGACGGCTGCACTAGACCCTGAATCTTGCGAGAACCTGCCAAGTGACATGCGGACTCGTGCCCAGCTCGTCCGACAGACTGTTGCCAAGTTCTCGGGATTGATTCCTTTCACGCGATGCGATATATTAGTAGGTACGGTAGTTACAAAAGCAACGGCTGTTTTATTAATTACTTAATTACGCTTATATAGGTTCGGAGCGTATGACTCAAAAGCAAAAGTTTTTGGCGATAATAAAGCAGAAGAACGGGAAAAACATGGGAACAGCGGCATTCTGCGGTTTGTGTAAGACGCTCATCGGACAGGTGCAGAATGGAACGAAGAATGCGGATGCATACGGTCCCTTGAAGGACACAGTCGCCACCGCACTGGAAGCTACGTACAAAGAGCTTTCGATTAAGGAATCCCAGGCAAGGAACCATTGCTCCCATCACAACCTTATCCCCCAAGAAGTGTGTACTTTCAGGGCGAAAAAATTGTTGCACATTTGCGCGACAATATTTTCGACACTATCCATGATCTTCTCGAACCCGTTCAAGTCTGCTCAGTAAGCTGAATTATTTGCTTTGCTCAGTTCTAACTTTACTTACATTGCAGTACATTGGATGTCCAGTGGAGGCGCCAGAACCCGATGAGTGATATTTTTGCACTTTTCATCAGTGATATTGTGATTTTACTGATTATAAAGTGTTGACCTCGATAAAATAATTAAATCAGATGTGTGCATAGGTGCTATTGGTGGTATGCGGCTTCAATATACCATTTTCCAATTTAATAAGGACACTTTATAAATCACACAGGACTCATTTCAAGTCAAAGAGGGCATTTTCCAACGTAAATCCATACGGAAAATGTTCTCATCGAATTGCAAAGTGTCCATATTGACCTGAAAATGATATACTAATACTTAATACTAATACTTAAATACTTTGCCATTATAAAATTAAAGAGTCACCTCGTTGAGCAAACATCGGTGCATTGCTGCATTGGATAAAAAAGGCTGACAATCTTTTTAAAAAGAGCAGAGGTAGTAAAACTAGGAAAGTGAAAGATTGCCAAATTTGAACGGATCCCTCAACAAAAATGGAAAATGCAAATGTTTCCGAGGAAAAATATCCCCAAAGCCGAACCCGGCCACATATGCGAATACCATAGACATTTTTAAATTGTGTGTAAAAATGATCGCAACCATTGACGTCTGCGCATTGAACAAAGATTATCATGACGTGAAATGAGATGCGTGAGACAAATAGCAGATGGAGTGTTAAGGCTGCAGAGGCACACAATTGCTTCTTTTCATACAGTCGGTGACCTATCAAACTTGTATCAAGCAGCAAGCAATGAACTATATTTTCTTGCTTCTCATTCCCAGTAAGTTACAGGAAAGAGAGAGAGAGACGTATTTCTGTCATACTATCTTTTTAGCTGTTCTTATTCAAGCCGATGGAATCGGTTCATGCGATTACTGTCAAGTAGCAGTTCAGCTGTTGCAGTATCCAAAGGGCGGAGAATTATGCAAGTCGATTGGCGCATGCAAAGATACAGTGCTGAGTGAAAAATGTAACCTGGTCGACAAAATCGTTGCAAACGGGGTAAGAATAGCACAATTAGATTCATTCAGCTATACTTTCGTTTAGCTCGCCGTCGATTCGCTCTACACCAATCCAGATCAGCCCGAGTCGCGCGATCCAAAACAACTAATCTTACACAGCGTGCGACGTCACATACTGGCAGTACATCAAATGTGCCATGGAATAGGTACCGTATTCCGAGACTAAAGTAAAATAACAAAATCGAGAACAACAATGGGAAAGAAGATAACATTCAAATATTGATAAATTCGAATTTAGCGTAACAATTTCTGTGTCACTTTCATATTAATGGATCAGTAGAGACTAAGGCTGAGGAAGGAGTGATCGGATGCTAGAGATTATCTATAATTATTGGTCCGGCTAAAGTTTTGTTGTTTTCAGATATGCTTACAGTTGGAGTATAATTTTTAAGCGCGTCTCGCTATGCTCTAACTAATATGTAGGGATGTGAATATTTCTGATAAGTTGAACCAATGAGGGAATGTGAGGGGGATTAGTCTGCGCGATCTCCAAATCAAAAAATTTTGTTTCGAATTACGATGGTGTACGCAACATAATATCTTACTGTACAATACGTGATACTCACACAGGAACAAGCGACGAAATATCCAAGGCCAACCCCACTCTGACGGAGTGCATCGAGTGCACATTGCTCAATGGGGCGATGAGCTTTGTCTTCGACAATTTACTTGGCGATAAAGTGAAAAACTCTATCATGCAGGCAATCGACGGAGTGTGCAAATCTGCGGGATTCGATGTGGGTGTCGACTTTTCTTGAATCGTGCACACTTTGCTCTGACGCTCTCCGCTTTCAGTGCACCCTTATTGATGCATATATAACTGCCATATTCAGCGGGCTGCAAGAATCTTTCACCACTTTGTTCCAGATGGCTGGATTGGTAAACTGTTTTTTCTTAACTCAATATTTTGTTTGCCATCGTGTGCATTTAGTTGTTGTCACCTGCTACGAGCTGTAAGCCAGAATGCGTTGAGAAGTTGTGCTTGAATCAACCGCTGGAAACCGGCTGCTAGAAGAAATTCGTTCATTAGCAGAAACCAGTGAATGCTTTGATTATAGTGTAAAACTGTTGCAAATCGCATCGACAGCGAACATCGATAAAGCGCTCGCAAGAACAGAATGTACGATGATCGTTCCAAAATCCCTTTTACAAACAGTAATTATTCGAAACACGATAGATAAAGAGGTCCATTCTGTAGCCACAGATTTCATGCAACTTCATCCAAAATTTTTGGATTCCAGCTTGTCTGGATGAATAAACACTGAAATGAGTGTAAAGTGAACGCTTGGTCAGTCGGGTGATTAGATGAAGTGGTCGGTCGTCTGTGTTCCAATGGAAAGAGTGGTCTCGCGTCGATATCAACCGCCAAATGCTCAAAGTGATCGCTGAAGAGCGCCCAACAAATAGGACCATCCACAGCTGAGGTTGGCGCTTTTCACATAGGGGGATGCGACACGTTCAAGGACGAGCCCCTCGGTGAGCTGAGAATGTCATTGAGCAAATTTCAATCATTTTTTACGCACTGGGATTGCAAAATTCTGCAGGTAGATGGAGGGCAGCTTTGGTGGGTAAAATATGCAGAGTCAACATCATCTAAGCAATCTGTCCCATTTGATCACATCAGGTCTGTTACAATCGGATCACATCATCACGGGGTTTGCTCTCTAGGGTTAAATATACAGAGTACATATTTTTTATCTTGCGTATGTAGGGGAAAATTGTGGTTTGTTAAAGGATTATTGGAACGACCGTCGTATGAAAGTGTGATCTCGTAAAGCAATATGCGGACAGAGATGTGCCCTTCCGGCAATCATTCTCCTTCCGGCTGCCGACCAAGATAGGTCGTCGGCAAACAGCGTTGGAGGCGCCGTCATTCGCAGGAGAGACGGTCCGCTGCGCGTATGCCAATGGCATACAGTAGACGCGAGTGGGGCGCCGATGAATAGACAACTTGGGGGCGTCGATGACTGGATCGGTTGCTGTGCCGGGCAGTTGCCGCCGTGCAGTCGGACGAGGCGGTTTGTGCTTAGCGACCGCGCTCTGCATGGCTTCGTAGTATCGGCGTTAATTACGAGCCTCTCCGCTATGTCGCTGCCTTCGGTGGCCGACCGCCTCTACTCGCGCGTACGTAGCGGCATCCATCTCATCGAAGAATCGATCCGTCGATGGAGCTCTCCCGACATCATCGACGACGCAGGTAGCTTGCAGTCCCAACAAACCCTTCAAGCCATGTTTTATACCGACTGTGCCATTACAGGCGTTCGACCGAACCTCAAATCGCGTCGTCAGACCGGTGAGACCGATTAAGAGCAATTCTCTGCTCAATTGTTATTTTCAGTAATTGCGCCGCCCTACGAGCCGGGATCGGATACGAAAAAGGCACAATTAATCGCTGTTGGAGTTTAGACGAGTGCGTCGACTATGGGTGAACTTTTCAGGTTTTTCACCAAAAGTCGGAGGATCAACGAAAGAGACTTGCGCACGCTCTGATGGACGTATTTCTCTTCAAGATTCTAACATCTGTATGTTAGCGTCATTTTATTTCAGTCGGTCCTTCAATGCCGTTGTTTAGGAACAGATGGAAGACATCCTGGATGCGATGGAAGAGCGACAGGTAAGACTAGAGAGAGAGGCCCAAACACACAGTACGATGCTTGCTTGTTGAGGTGAAAGAAGATGAAGAAATTGTGCGCCAGGGCGATGAAGGCGATTATCTGTACGTAATTGACCGGTGAGTGTGTTGCTCACTTGTTATTAGATGCGTGACACGATCGCTCTCAGTACAGGGGGTGCTTCAAAGCGTTTGCCACGATGCCGAATGGCCAGAAGCAGGAGATCTTTAAATACGATAACAAGGGCAGCTTCGGAGAATTGGCACTTATGTACTACACGCAGCGGCAGGCCACGGTCGTATCCGCCACCGAGGGCACGCTATGGACGCTCGACCGCGATACCTTTCGCCGACTCGTTCTCAATCGAGCCCACGAGAAGCGCTTGACTTACGATCGCTTTCTGCGCACCGTCCCCATGCTACAGACCTTGACCGTACGCTCTCATGAAGTCTGCCTCACAGCCGCTGACCGAGTAAAATGTTACCANTAATAGTGATATCCAAAGACAGAAAGAAAGAGAGATGAAGTTGTAGGAAAGGAGATGATTTGAGATCTTTTAGATTGTAAATTTTGCCCTCGTGGCATGCAGTGGCAATAAAATGAGCGAATGTCGAGGTACAGATTTGGCAGTGGAATAGAATGTTCACTAATTATACAACGGGATATCTCCGAGTGGCGCCGTGTAGCTAGGGGGCTCATTATGCGAGGCATTAGGAAGATCGAATAGTTATTGGAGGGCATTTAACATGTGATTTCCATGACAACCAAGGTCAAGAGAAGAGCGTGCCAAGGTCTCGGCGTCGTCGGCGGGGGGATATTGCCTCAAGCAAAGCGACCGTTCCTCCGTCCACGCCACCACCCCTCGGCAAACAACGCCCTACCTCGCCCGCCGACCCACAACAAAGACCCCATCACCAATCCCCATCCCAATCCCAGTGTTGACCGCAAGATCTTATTTGGCAAGCCGTTTACTGTTCCCTATCGAGTCGGTCACTCACACCTGCCATCTTGTCTTCCACAAGAGCGGTCATGCAACCATCGTGGCTCATCATCGGCTTGATCCTGGGATATTCTACCGCCTTAAGCCAGCCCCCATCTCCGCTACCCAACTCCCACCTTGTGTTTCCATCGACGAGCAGCAATGAGACGGACGCCAGCGCGGCGACTAATGGAACGGCATGGTCCACCGATCTAATTGACGCCGATTCGCCCATTAACAGCTCGCTCACCGTCGAACGAATCAATTCAACCGCTGATACTCTGATCACGGATGATCTCTTCGAAGACAATAATGCAACCGACAAACTGATTATGGAAACTACGGCAGTAAGTAGCGCGAATGCCTCTTCCGATCAAGGAACTACAACATCGAATGGTACCGTAGAGGACGAATTGTTGGCTACTAAAGGTTCAATCGACAATGACGAGGAGGGAGCATTGATCAATACGACCTTCGAGTTGGTGCCAACATTGAGAAGAATAGAGGCGAATCAGTCGAGGAGCACTGGAATTCTCCTCCCGATATTTCATCAAAAATTACCCGGAGCCGAGGGCACGATCTCGAACGTATCGCTGCTCGTTTCGCCCAAGGCTGTGAACGGATTTCCGCACAACACAGCAGCAGAGTTCAATTCAAGCAGTGAAACAATCGAATTTGAAACAAATTCGACTCTTCCAAACAACAAAACTGCCAATGAATCTGAAGTGACCGTGCATAATGGTAAGCTAAATCAGCTTTTATTCAATTGAATGGAACATTTGAAAGCATTCTAGGCTTGCAACCACCTCTACCAGAACTCGTGAACCGAGTTGATGCCGAAAAGTCAGAACATGATCGATTATCGACTACTACGACAGTGCATGCCGATGTGCGGCCCGTGGCAATGTCAACGGTGCAATCTGGCGCAAGTCCCCAGGCAGTTACCGACGACGGTGCCACTCGCTCATTCGAAGCGACCACTGCTGCTGCATCGCGGACCCCTGAGGTTCAGTTCGATCAGCAAGGGGTACCAATTTCCTGCTTGTCACCCCATCTGTTTACACCGGCATTTTTAGTGCGGCCAGAGACCTGCGTCGTCTTTATCAGCGGCCGAACGTTACAGCGTGGTGTCGTTCCAATTCTCCGATTTGGAGGTCTGTTTCTATGAGTAATTTCATCGCCCCCATCGAATTGATGGGCGCACGGCTGGTGGGACGGCCTTTGTTCGTAATTCAATGTGGACATTTATAGGTTCCCAGTGGCGAAGCACTCGCACTGCTCTGTCAGTACCTTTTCGGGGCGATCTCGCATAGACACCGCTCGCAAGTGGGGTAAGCAAGAGTAAACCGCAGTAAACAAGAGGTGTAACGATTACAATTCTGGAATAGCATTAAAAAAGAGAGCTATGTCGCGAACTGAATTTAGAATCGTTTTGTAAAAGAATTGGTATTTTTGGAAATAGTAATTGGAATCGACGGAATCGCAATTTCAAGATTCGTTACACCTCTACAATAGAGACATGTGCATAGCATTTAATTTTTCAGCGAAAACGATTCGTCGGCGAGCAGTTTTTTCATCATTGCTGATACAATAAACGATGCTAAGCAAAGACCGTGGACCGTGTCCGTTGTGCTGCTCAACGCGACAGGTATTGCTATTCATTGCTCGCTAGATACTCGTGACAAACGCGTTCCTTGCTTTAGGCAAAGCGATCGAAGGCAGCGCTGCGAGCAACCTTCTCACTAACTACAACGTTGACAATAAACTCGCCGTAAGCTCATGAAATTCTGGCGGCAAAATACAATGATAATTGCAGAAGATTGGCAAAGTAGTAAAAATCTCTGCCACGAGCAAGACGTCGACTGAAGAGAGCACTCAATATACGTATTGGCAGTTGCTGGACGATCCGTTGATAGTGACGGTGACATCAGCAGTGATCATTGCAATCTGCTTGGTGTTGGTGGGCAGCTTGTGCGCGCTGGTGTGCTGGCATCGCTATAGCAATCGCTTCAAAGGCGAATGGATAGTTCACGGAGGCGGCTCTCCGACAGAGGTACGCACAGTGTGTGTAGCTCTATACTCTATACTAATGGCACAAATTTTTCTCTACAGTCAGAAATTTGGTACGACAATGACGCTTTCGCCGCGGGTCAAAAGTATCCGAGGACAGGCACCATTCACTCCACCTACTATGGACGTCATAGATCGGTCGATCAATTGGCGTATGACATGAGCAACGGTGCCCGTCACGTTCGTTGACGTTCGATCCCCGGAACTTGGCCGATCGAATAACCTGCTGGTCGCGCGTGTTTTTGTTCAAATCAATTGATAATATTTACGTGGGCGAATGAGACTATTTTTGAAGAGTCGCATTTGTCACTACCAATTGCCTGTTGACTTTCGGTGCTCGAAGCGGAATCGTGTTTTCATTGTTCTCTTGCCCGTCTCCGCTATAATTACCCATTAATCGCACCCCACACAGTCACACCGCCTGTTCACTTGGACAAGTATCGATATTGACGTTGAACTGCTGTTGGTGGGGGGAGAAAAACTGGTTTGTCGGTCTTCGGCACACCCAAGGCTACCATTATAATTCAGCTCCGGTAGAATCATCAATGAGATTGGAAAAACGGTCGGCGCAAATTCCGCCCATTCACTCGACGGTGTCGTCTCGGCCCACTATACGCAAAGGAGTCGTACGTTCCCACGAGTCGCGTCGACCCGCCGGCCGCCGGCTCTCGTCTATTGCGTTCCGCCACACGATGATGATACAAATATATTTTAATCTTGTACACGTATAAAATGCCAAATCATTCAGTAGGGCACGGATCACACTATTCGCCACGCACAAGCGTCTGTACGTCACCACGTAACCGACGCCGTACTAATCAAACTTCAATGCTAAACGTTATCAATGAAGGCACAACGAGAGCAATGATGCGCACTCAAAACGTATTGTAAACGCTACACGAGCGAGAGAGAGAGAGTAAGATTGCTTTGGAATGTGCGACCGATTGAGCGTTCGTGTCAGAGTTCGCGGCGATTCCCAGGGCACATTTGACTAAAATATGAGTGTTTTTAGTGCCACTGTCGTCAGTCAACAGACGATTGACGCAAGCGAGTTGGAGCAAATAGTGTGGAGGAGGACGAGCGAAGGGAGGTCGACAAACGACTCGCCAATATCTCTAACTGTCGACTCGACCAGACCACCCGGCTGTGCCGACTATAAGCCCCCGCGCATGTCTACCACCATTTGTTTTAGCGGGGTGTTGACACAGCGGCGGCGTTTGCGACTACCGGCCTACAGGGCGCGCACGTAGGTTGGGGCGAACGGCGCGCCGCGAGAGCCAAGGCCGTCGCCGCACCTTCGTTCATTCACAAATCGCGCGCGCACTGTGGGTTGGTTGGTGCGCGTGTAGCGGGCGGAAAGTGGTTGGGACGTCGGCGGCGGCGGCAGCGGCGGCGGAGCGGTAGTACAGACCCCCATTGTATGCATGAGTACGAGATGGCGCGAGCGGCGATCAACTGTCATGGACGACGTAACCAGACCAGCTGAACACGGCGCTACAACACACCCATCATCGCCTCATGCGGCGGCACAACGACGGCAACAGAGAGTGACAAATAGTGGTGAACAGCAGCAAACAGGCCCCAAATAATACATTAATAATAAGGCATCAACGTAGCGACGTACACAAAAAAGGCGCGGTAACACGAGCAATTAATTCACATCAACTCGACAAGTACGTACGCACCAACGATTTCGCGAGAACCACAGAACCGATCTGCGACTATGAGATAAAGCTGAGGCACCGTCTAAATGCGTCGCGGATGTGAACGGTGAGCGGGCGGGCGGACGGACGGACGACGGAGGAGGAGAGGGACTAGAAGGTCGACGGGTCGCCGACGCCCGCCGTCTTGCGCAGATTGACCGCCGTGGTGGGCGACAAGAAGTGCATCTCGTCGTCGGCGACGGCGGAGTGGGCGACGGCGGCGGCCACTCGGCCGGCCGCTTCGGGGTCGTCGTAGGAGAACTGACCCGAGTCGGGCGAGCCGCTCGCGCCCCGCAACTGCCGCTCAAAGTCCAGCAGCTGACCCATGAAGTTGAAGTTGGGCGCGATGTTGGACTTCTGGGCGCGCACGAGGTCGTACGCCTCGTCGAGAGACTTGTGCAGCGTTTGCATCAAGTAGGCTACTGTGACTGTCACGGAACGGCTAATGCCGGCCAGGCAGTGCACCAGAACTCCTTCGCCTTTCGACCGAGCTTCGTCTGTAACATTTTGCATTCAATCGCCATTCAAGAGCGACAAAGACGTTTCAATCTTACCTATGAAAGCGATGGCGCGAGGGAAGTGCGACGCGAGATTTTGAGACCAGTGGTCGTCGATTGAGATTTGCAAATACTTGAAACGTTTGTCCGTCTCAAAGGTGTTGGGCAGATTCGGCGTGACATTGAGAATATAGCGGATGCCGTAGGCTTCCAGCGTCTGCAGGTCGCTGGCGTTCTGCGCATTGCCGAGGTACAGAAAAGGCAGAATTTCGACAGGGAACGAATTAGCGCGGGTAGTCTGGCCGCAGCAATCCTGTGAAGGCATCTTCTCGATTTCGCAGAGGGGAGGACGAGGTCGATCGGCGCCGACGGGAAGAGTAGCGGTCGTCGAACAGTCTTCGGGGCTTGAGTAGCACGATTCGCCGCTGCTTCCGGCCTGCGCCTCGTCGTCCAGGCTCAACCGGTCGAGTTGCAGCAGCGGCCCCAGAAGCGCCGGTCGCTGATCGTCCTCGGGCGATTCTGCCAGACTGACGCACAGCTGGGGATATTGTGCGAGGAAGCCGCCAGCACCACCTGCAACGGAAACGGAAGGTGTTTCGGCTCGGCGACAGCGCCGGAAGCGGATGCGCGCTCCCACTCCTAAACACACCGGCACACGCACAAATATTCGCACACATATTCGCGCTCGCATTCGCGCGGTCCCCACCACACCAGCGCGCGTCTGTCGGCCATCGCCCACAACAACCGTATCACCGGAAGTGGGCGTGCTGTCGGCCCGGCGCCAGCGAAGCGTCGCCGATGCAAGCCGCTCCTTCCGCCCGCGCCATCCGTTGCTCGCCGTGACGTAGATCAGGGGACGAACGGCGTAACGGCACGGCTGCTGGCCATTTCGCTTTCTTTCTCAGGAAAAGCGATAGGTATCTCGACCGGATGGACAACGCGTTCAAGCTGTCCGTCGATCGAAGCCCGCTCCTTCTCTCGCCAGCCTCAGCCGTCGAACGACACCGGACAAAGGCGTGCGGTGCGGTGCGGTGCTCTTCGCGGTTTGTGGTCGCGTTTTTTGCGCGCATCGCGCTGTTTGTCCCGCTCGTACAACGGTCGCTGGGAAGAAGCGTCCAATGCGAGAGAAGACGGCGACGAACGACGATCAAATACCGGTCCCCGAACGGCAGAATATACGGGCTCGGTTGGCCGGCCGCGTAAACTCGCTGAGACGGCGACAGCGTCGCGCACTCACGAGACCGCGGGAAGAAGGCCAAAATGCCCTACTTTTGTCCCCCCGCCATGGTCGCATCTCTGCCAGCCCAACGCGCCCACGATGGTCTCGGATGGCACCCCGCGGCTCGCATTCAAACGATTCAATGGGCGAGATGAGCTCTAGCAGAGTCTTCCCTCGCCCCCGGTCGAAATGCGTCCCTTTTCATTTCTTGATCGAGCCACCCATCACAATGGATCCCCCTCACTATCATTGTCGCGTCCAACTCAACCCACTCACTCCTCGTCAACACAGCTTCCGCCGACCTTGGCGGAAACAGCGTCTTCCGCTGTTTCCGCTACGAATCGCAAACTTAATTGGTCCACAGCGCGTTCAAACTACACAAAGAGTGCAGATCGCCCACGCAAAGACGGCGTTAAGGTGACGACTGCTTCTTATCTCAGTGACGATTCAGTCATCAACCGTGTGCCACAAGCTTAATCTAATCGCGCAGAGACAATGACGCCGGTAAACAGCGAAGCGCAACGCCTATTCATCGCATGTTCCCTATTCCGGCCCCGGACCGCTTCGCTTCGCTCTTACACCAAATCTTTGCTGCTCCCACCGCATCGCGTCGCGCTACAGAGACGCGACGCCCGCGAATGGACGTCTCATCAAAATACACTAAGACGCCATCATCAAAGTACAATAAGACACAAACGACGAACCTCTGAGAATGAAGGCCGAGCACCCGTCTTGAACAAAGCGTTGATACAGAAGAGCAGAGACCGAATCTTTGCCGAACACTTCCTCGGCGACGATGATGATGCAGGCTGTGGGTGCGTGTTCAGTGAGCGCTTCACGGCCGTCGCGCGGGGAAACGACGCTACAGGCGGGCAACGTGCCCTTCTGCAGTCGCTTGAGCAGGATAGTGGGCAGGGAGATGTGCGCCGATCCGGCAATATGGCCGCGGCTGAAGTCGTCCGTCGACCGACAGTCCAATACGAATAGCGACCGGCGGTCGCACACGCCGCCCATGTCGCGAAGGCGTCGAGCCAGCCATCCGCCCGTCACCGAGCGGACGCCGCTGTCGTCGACCACCGGCGACACGGAGGCGTCGTCGACCGACATGGTCGAGCTGAGCAAGAGTAGCGGAAGGCGGCTCGGTCGGAGCGCGATCGGCATCGCCGACTGCCGACTGCAGGCGGATGCCGGGGGCGGCTACGGCTGCTGCGGCGGAAGTAGTAAGTTACGGCCAGTCGACGTCCACTGCTACCGCTTTTTCGCGCCTCCTGCAACAGCCAAGAGTGAAGAGTGTAAAATGGGTTTAGATCGGCGCGGACGATTTGGACTAGCGCGAGGGCGCCCGGCACCCATCGACCAGGCAATATCACAGCGGGGCGTTCGCCGCTTTCTTTCAACGACTGGAATGTGAGAAGGGGATGTCGAACGTTCGCAACCGCACTCCGACGTGGGCGCCACACTCGCTTCGTCTGACAGATAGAACAGATAGAACAGACGGAACGCCAGGCGCCCAGGCGCCTATGCCAAACGCTCAGTTTACGCCACAAGGCTCAACTTTACGGCCAACACTGAGTCGTCAACCGCGCCGAACAGCCGGGCCGCACCTAGCGTTGCTGATCACGAAGCCAAGACGGCGTTCGTTCGTTGGCGGGCCGACAGGGGGCGGGGAGGCACAGCGTTGCGCGGTTCAAGGAATGAATGCGAGATCGCGCAGGCGCGTCACACTGCCACTTGTGAACGGACGCGCGAGTAGTGCGCCCAAGACGCCTCGCGTGCAAATGACGTCCGATCACGTGATGACGCGCGCCAATCAGCGCTCGCCGTCCAATCCGCGCTGCGCCCACTCCGCCGGAAGCGTTCCCTCAATGGAACGCCACAACAAACGGCCAAGTCAGGCGGCTCAGGCGGCGCCGACTAAAGCAAGGTGTCCTGGGTGACCGCCAATGGGCAACATGGCCGAGCAATGCTGCGATTGGCACTAGGACATCTGAGCAAATGATACAAACACGTCCTATAAATATCCTGGCGAATTGTTTGGCACAGCTCATGACGAATGAGCGCTCCCGCCGTGCCGTCCCGTCTCGACCAATCACCGCTATCGAATGTGAACGTTCGCAGAGCGAACAATAAATATTTGCTTACCGCAATAACCATAATGCCATAAACGGAGAGGGCAGCTCGAGAAAGACATTCGATCAACAAAACCAATTTTCAATAGAGACCATTGAATTGCGGTCGCAAAGCTCGCAAAACACGCACAGCAAATATGATCACAAACACAACCATTCACAGACCTATTGAAAAGGATTATAGCTCAAGGTAATAAATATTATACAACAAAGACAATTCAGAAAAGAGAGATTTATCCGAGAAGAAGTCGGAACCCATGGCCGGTATCGAGTTCGCTAGGCGGCCAACATCGAAGTCGCAATCGGCGGATGAGGCGAGAACAGCAGAACTCGCAAAAGGGCGCCCGAGTGGAAACACCGCACATCAGTATCTTCAGGCAGCCGTGCGTCACACGTGGCAACGTCAGCGTCCAGTACTCGAGCACTTCCTGTAAATTAAATTCGTCATTTCCTTTGTAGCTGCTTCATGTAAACACTGCGATGTTTAAAAGTCCCCCATTCAGCGTTTCTTTATTTAGGACTAATATAAGGGAACTGTCCGTTAGAGTGGACCCCGTTGGACTCTCAATATTTCCAAGCTTGTCAGAGACATCTGTATGAAACGAGCCGAGGCAGGCATGCACCCTCTCCTCTCCCACTATACTCCCTCTACTTTCAGATAAGCGGCTTTGTTCTGTTTCGCCCTCAACATGCGTTAAAACCATACCTAAGCTGCCCATGCTACCGAAAGCATTCGAAGCAGCACCGCCAGTCACCGATCCGCTTAATCAACTATCCGAAGCTTTATTTTATAAACTCAGTGAAAATATGTTATTAGTTAGAGAGGTCGATCCTCAGAGAAACAAAGTATGATGAAACAATACCTCAGCAGTGGGATGACGAAAGTCGTAGTCGGTCCAGCGACGAGAAACGGCGTAAAGCGGCTTTTGGGATTCAAACACGGCTGATCGCATCCCTCCGGCGGAAGAGTTGAAGTCAGTCCAGGCGTCAGTGAAATCGCCAATGGCGGGCGGGGACTCGGGGTCCCGACGCGATTTGCTCAGTTGCAGTGTCTGGAGGGCGACGAACGACTCAAAGTAGCGCAGACCTCTCGCCGCTAGTGCCTTCAACGAAATCATTTTCATACAGTCATTATCAACAGGAAACACTACCTTTTTCAAACTAAGACTGCCCGACATGGAGACTTGCGACGCCGAGAAGCGACTGGCGAGAGTGGCGAGAATAACAGCGAAGACGATGTGCATGACTAGCCAGACGACCGAAGCGACGGCGAAGAGCGGCACGACGACGTACCACTCCTTGTGGTTCTTCACCACGGCCGCGTGAGCGACGAAGAAGCTCATCTCGAGCACCAACATTGCCGTCAACGTCAGTCGGTGACAGAAAGGCCGCGCGATGATCAGTCCGTGCCATCGGTCGAGCCGCGTCAAGCTCCCCAGCGCCAGGTCCAACAGCGGAGTGATCGTCAGTCGCGAGATCAGAACTATCATCCCGTATGGATTGACGCTCAGGTGCAAGTCCGGGAACAGATAGTGCTCGCATGTGAACAACAGCAATGCCAAATTTGCCACCGACAATACCGACCCTACTCGCAAGGCCGTCAACACGACGCCGAGCGCCAAAAGCAGCAGCAACAGCGACCACAAGTCGTCGGGGGGCGCCGCCAGCAAACAAGCGCCAGCTGCTCCGATCAGCTCGAGCAAATCGGTGCGCGACCAGAGGCGGTCGAGCACGCCCTGCGCTTTGCAGCAGCGCATCAGCACGAGCACGAACGCCTGGCAAATCACCGACGCCACCAGCATCAGGTTCGCCACGTCCTCCCACTCACCGAGCGCGTGCTGCAAATTCGAGCTGATGTCGAGGAGGGCGACGAGTCCGAGCAGACATCCCAGCCAGAGGTGGTAGAGAGATGGAAGCGCCACTGGTCGGTTCAAGTAGCATAGCAGCACGTTGAGCAGCGCCACCGCCATTCCGCACGCGCCCACCACCATCAACGACGTATAGGCGTAGTGCGTGTAGCGAATGTACCATGCAAGAGCTACGCCACAGGTCAGTATCACCTCGGGCAGCAGTTCGAGCAGGCCGAGCAGACGGTGCAGTTTCCGCACCGCTCTCTGCCTTTCCGGCGACCTGCTCATATCGTCCACTTTATCCATTGCTTCAAATGTTCATATGTCGCAGTGGAAAACCCTCTAAATAAAGACGCTTCCTTGATGCAATTTTTTCTGTTTCACTCGATAATTGCAAAATTAATTCTTCCGATTGAGAAAGGAGAATATTACGAATTCCACGCCGTGCGCTTAGCCTGCAGGGCCGCTCCGGGCGACGGCCATTACTGCGAAATTCTTCCGTCAAAATAACAAATTTTTGTTTCCAAAGAAGTAAATAAAAAGTGACGGAAAGGAACAAACAAGACGAATGTGGTTTTACTCATCGACGTGGTTCAAGTACGATAGCAGGGAAAACGCGTCGAGACTTCGCATCTCTGATTACGCAAATGAGTGGGTGGAGAGGACGCGTGCCCCGTAGCTCACGACGGCGCGCTAACGGACGTCACTGTTGTCCGTGGAGACAGGCCCGATCGGCCTGTTCCTATCCTTTATCCCGACCGGGAAACTGTATTTCGATAAAGTTAGATTGTATATAGATATGACGACGCTCTGTGTGGTGCTCGTCGCCATTGTGGGGATTTGCTACGGGTTCGACATCAAGAAGCACCATAACCAGGAGGAGCTGGAACAGACGCTCATCGATGTCCACACTAAGTGTCCCAATATCACCCGGCTCTACTCTATTGGCGAAAGCGCCGAAGACCGTCCTCTGCCTGTCATCGAATTCTCCGTCCACCCTGGACAGCATGACCTGCGTACGTTTTTCTTGATGACAATTGTCGGGCTTTTATGTGATATGAAAGGTGTGTCGCCCATGAGCGAGATATCACCCATTGAGGCGAATAGTTTCAAGGCGCTAGTGTGTGAGGACATTATCCTATTCTCTACTTGCCACATTCGATATTTTCCAATCGCTGGTAAACACAAAAACAGGTCTCAGCAGTTATTCGACTGCCTTTCCCATATGCAAAATCAGTTGATGGGTCTGTTGTTTTTCAAACCTTTTCTGTGTTTGACGTGACATAGCGATGCAAAGATCACTTTATTTGCCAATTGTTTACTGTATACAACTGTCTCTTGTCAAAAAATAGAGGGAACCTTTCTCTGAAAGAGAGTATGAGCGCAGCATATGAGAGCGTGCCTTGGGATGAAAAATTCGATCGACCGGCTCGGTGCTGGCGGAGCGCGGAGGGCGGAGGCGTTTCTGCCATGGAACTATTAGCTGTTGCCTCGAGCAGGGTCGTATCGATTTTGCGCGATCGAATGGACGGCTGACGTCAATGCTTGCCATGCGTTCTTCCCGGCGCAGCGCCGTCACATAGTCGTCGGGCAGCCGCCTGCCTGTGCCTCCCTGCCTGCTACGGCGGTCGCAGTCTTATCGCGACGCAATCCTCTCACTCGCACTTGCGTCAGCGGGGGCCATTCGCACATTCTGCTTTCGCATTGCGCACACAATGATGACATTATTTGATGTGTTTTGATGGAGGGATTACATTCCTTAGATATCGTTTCACTTTAGTGAAACCTGAGGTGAAACTGGTTGGAAACATGCACGGCAATGAGGTCGTCGGCCGCGAGCTGCTCCTCAAGCTTGCCGTCTTCCTCTGCGACGAGTACAAAAGCGAAAACAAGGAGATTAAGCGACTCCTCAACATGACGCGCATTCACATCTTGCCCACCATGAACCCAGACGGCTACGAGCTTGCTTCCACAGCTGTAAGTATCGTCACATCTGTAGAGATGGACAGTGGGGCGTGGTACGAGGGCGCTATCAACCTCTCCACCCTTCTCCCACTTTGCCTTCCTCGACTGTGGAGAGTGGCAGAAATTGTTTCGAACTCAAGGGGAGCACAAGATTTTTTCATGTGAATTTGTCAATCTAAATTGAGAAAAAAAGGGTTTTCACCAACAACGTGGTGAATATAATTTGACCTAGGTTAAAACCTATGTGGAGGGAAGGGGTGGTTGCAACCTTAACGCGCTGGACATACCATACTTTCCCCACCTGTAGGCTGGTGCATACCTCGGCGCATCTGGAGGGGGGATCGCAGCTTCGATCAAGCAAAAAACATTTCCTCTACAGGACCCGAAAGAGCGCACCTGGCTGGAAGGCCGAGCTAACGCCCGCGGCGTCGACCTCAATCGCGACTTCCCCGACTTGGACTCGCTCCTGTACTACTTCGAAAACAACAAGATCCCGCGTTACGACCATCTGCTCGAGTTCTTCGACAGCGAATCGAAGGTTCGGTCGATGAAATGGTTTTTTGGCACAGAAAGATTTCTCGTTTGCAGCACCAACCGGAAACGAATGCGGTCGGCAAGTGGATCTTGTCGCTGCCATTCGTCCTGTCGGCTAACCTGCACGAAGGCGACTTGGTGGCCAACTATCCGTTTGACGCGAGCCGAATCGCCGGAGCCAATCAGTATGCCAAGAGCGCGGACGACGCGACATTCCGGTGAGCTGATGATTTTTTAACTCCTGCTTAGTATAGTGCTTTCAGATCGTTGGCGCAATCGTATGCGAACGCGCACGCGCACATGGCCAAGCCTGACCATCCGCCTTGCGACGGAACCGCGCACGATGCCTTCTCCCAACAGGGCGGTATCACCAACGGCGCTCGCTGGTACTCCGTCAGCGGCGGCATGCAGGATTTCAACTACCTGGCTACCAATGCTTTCGAAATCACACTCGAGCTCAGCTGCGAAAAGTTCCCGCCTGCCGACGCTCTGCCCACCCTCTGGGAAGACAACAAAAATGCCCTCCTCAACTTCCTGTGGCAGGTAAAATCTCCCAATTCGTCCACAGCTGAACCCATTTATCATCACGGAATACTCTAGGCACAAACCGGCGTCAAGGGCATCGTGAAAGATGCCACGACCGGCACTCCAATTGCCGACGCTGTCATCTGGATCAAGAACGTGACCAGCAATGAATCGTTCGTCATCCAGCATCCAGTCACCACCGGCAAGTTTCAACACTGCTCATTTTTTGTGAATGACGATGAACTGAATTGAGAACTTTTAGCCGCCGGTGGAGACTACTGGCGTCTGCTTACTCCGGGCAAGTTCGAAGTGATCGTTCAAGCCGAAGGATATGGAGCGATGTCGAAGGCGGTGGAGGTGACCAATGCGCCTCAGACGGAGGCTCTTCGCGTCGACTTCTTCCTTCAGCCCAGCGCTGATGAAGAGCAGGCAGTCAACTCTGCTGAAGCTAATGACGTATAGTATTAACTGTCACTCCTGTGTCACCTTGGGCCAACAGTAATTTTATAGCAAGTGTCTGAGGATGGCGCTTCTGATGCCGATTCCCAGTCGTATCTGACTGAGGAAGACTTGGAGAAGATGCCGGCCGACCAGCTCCAGCGCATCCTTGAAGAGCTTCAAGAGCAGGCTTAAGCTAAAGAAATACCACCGTCTTGATTGATCCAACGCGCTACCGTTTCAAAACTTCTACGAGTATGCCGTCTTATCCAGATCGTCTATATCATCACTGTGATTTCATACTTTGATCTCGAAGCACATTTTTCCAAAATTTTTCATCTGTATAGGCCATACGCACAACATTCAGGATGTGAATCTTGCTATCTAACGGAAGTACTTTGCGAATGGTTACATCAACGGCCCGGTAATCGAAATCTTCCCCTGAAAAAGATTTCAAATGTAATAAAGGAGTACAGTTGATGTTCAAAGAGACAATTCACTTCCACTGTAACACCAGAATATATCCCAGATTGTTACAGCGTATGCAGTTCACTGCGAATAAACACATAAATATATTAGCTTAAAATGATTAATTGCAACATAGAGGAAGCCGTTGCACGCACTATGAAAAGCTGAAAAATAACAAAATAACCGACCTTGTTTTCATTCGCTCAAGCTGGGAACTCTCATGCGGACGCTCAGTACAGTCATCCCAAAGCCGTATTGGTCGGTGATTATTAGCGCCAAGCTGCGACAATTAGCACGGTCGACCGTTGCCAGTCTCCAAACTTAAGCTCCATTAAATATCTCTAAGCCGAACGCCGTCAGCCACCCCGTAGTTCAGCGAGTCATCCAGTCTATCGATCAATCACTTAGCGACTCGTCAATGAATCACTCTGAACGTTTTTTGCGCTGGTTAACGACCGTCTAGTCAATTTAGACGATGTCATCATAACACGCAATCACAGAAGCTTTGCCCTTTCTTATACGTACGTGCATCCGAGTGGCATCGATCGCTCCTCTTATCAGCACTTTAATAAGTCAAACACAATGAGTGAAACACGCCGAAAGGGCCTGCGACGCTTTACGATGTAGGCACGATAGGCTCGCCACGCTAGCGTGCCTCGACGCTTTTCTCCCCCAGTCAAACTCAAATTTGGTAACGCACTCCTTTAAAAACAGTAAGGTGGTGAATGGAGAGCTGTTGACTGCTGATTGAATTCACGCATTTGAGAAATTAGCCTTCGAATGTTGAATGCTTTAACTGACCATGTCTTACGGTAACCTGCCCAATTGGCTCTTGGATGATACTAACTGTTCATGATTGTTTTAGTCAATTAAACGACGACTCGGCCCGTCACAAGCACATCCCTTCAAAGTTATTATCCACAACCATGGATGTAACTTTATTAAAAGTGCTCTTGCTCATAGCAATGGGTCTTATAACTCTGACTTTCGGACTGTTGCCACTCAAGGTTAGATTTGAATGTATGAAAAAAATATCAGAGTGAATATTAGGTGTTACGAATCTTGGCTACCAGAGAGCACGACACTTCAAAAAAACCATCGCGATGGCCATCTCTAATAATGACGCTGCTATCCTGCTTTGCCGGCGGTGTGTTCATGGGCGTCTGCTTTCTCGATCTACTGCCAGGGGCAAAGTTAGTTTGCTAATTGTCACATAATGCTCTTGAATAGATTGTTGAGGGAGACAGTCTGCGCCGCATCACCGCTGAGGCCTAGGAGGTTGTGTATGGCCTCATAACATGTTTATTCTATCAAAATAACATGTTTTTAATTGGTCGTTAACACGATATTGGCTTCCCAGTCCCATTCGCGCTTGTGTACAAACGAGGAGCAGATGATTAAAAATCCCTCGTTGTAAAAATACAGCATCACATGACCTAATCAGGCAATATCCTTTACGTACCGAACAATATGTGTTATTTTGGAACATTTGGATCGCAGAGAGATCTCCTAAGATTTCTTGGGCATTCATTTGAAGAGCAATCATTTGTTGACGGCTCAATTAAATTGAAAGACCGGTTGATCTATAGATCTGGGGGATACAATGAAGTTATTTTTATCTGCGCATAATAAACTAGCTGCAAATCATTCATTTTTCTTCTAATTTACTTGCCACTAAGCAATCTTGTCATGTATTGCTAATACCAAACTACGATACATTCTCAAATTGAAGGGATGATCAATGGTCCCCTTAAAAACTCTATTGATTGCAGCACTTAGATATGTTAAATTCTGTAGTCTATTCTGACCACAGGCGAGGGTACTATCAGAGATTTTTCACCTGAAACTTCCAGCGATTATGTGCCTTTGAGCCTTCTTCATAAAACTGTTATTGCAACTATAACCGATGCGATTGCGGTTAGTGCGATGATTGATCATTTGTGACATGGATGTGACGAATCTTCCCATGCGCGTCACAATCGACCATTCGCTGTACTTGCGTCAATAGCAGCAGTTGTAATTATGATAGTTCTACAAAACAGACCTCTATAAAATAATTGTCCTGTTTCAGCGACAGCCTGGATAAACTCGCAGCGCACAATGGCTGGTCGTTGAGCTATCCGTTCGTCGAGTTGCTCGCTTGTATCGGCTTCCTGCTCGTCTTCCTCATCGAAGAGCTGGTCGTTAAATTCTTCCCCGAAATGTTCCACGTGCACAACCTCGATGAAAGCGATCACCAGCGCAGTCGTCGTCCAACTTTCAAAGACCAACCACTATCGACAATATCGACTTCCGACCAAATGAGCATCGAGTATGATTCAGTACTTTCGGCCGTATCACTGCGATGGAAGCGAAGCCATTCTTTTTTGTTGAGGATTGTGATATTATCACCATTGGCTTCGCTTTCATGACCGTTATGATTCGATAGCATTGAATATTTTGAGTGTCAAATTCGTGAAATTTTAGCTTTTCTGTTGATGTGGCCGAACCGGAACGGTGCGTTGAGGACAACGAGTCGGTGGTAATTCGAATGCACCGTCGTCCACATGCGCACAGTCACGCCATTCGCTCTGTCACATTCATGCTCGCCTTGGGTTTCCACGCGACGCTCGAAGGTTTCGCATTCGGCTTTCAGGACAACAACTTGAGCGCAACTTCGCTCTTCTTCGGTCTGATCGTTCACAAGTCAATCGTCGCCTTCAGCGTCGGTATGCAGCTTTCCCGCACCCACGCCAAGCGACGTTTGCTCGTTATACTCCTCGTCATTATGTTCGCTTCCATGTCGCCCATTGGCGGAGCTGTTGGCATCGCCATCGAGGTATGCATTCATTCTGCGTCACAGCCATGAACATTTTAAATTGAATAAGGCGGATTGAATTTAATTTCAAGGGGGACTGCGGCCAACTGTGGAAAATCTACCGTCTATTGTTTTTACTCGGGCATGACAAGCTGCCTGCAAAATATTAATATTTTTTCATTATAATCAACTTGGTGCAAAGCAATTCTGTCATGCGCAACTCTCATAACAATCTGCGGTATACGAGGGACGTTCAAAAAATTTCTTATCTTTCATAAACACAACAGAGCGATAACGAAGCCAGCCAGTTATTTTTAACGTAGCCACCGTCTTTGACCAAACATTTATCCGTTCTCTTCCTCCAGTTCTGCAGGGCTTTTGTATATAAGGCCGAATATGAGGCCGTCAAGATAAATAAGCGATATAACAATCAAAGAAACGTTTTGAACGCCCCTCGTATTGCCAGATTTAGGGACGACCAGAGTTCCTCCCTTAATCAGAGTGTCAAGAGTCAGAGACAAAACCAATAACATTATACCGTCGGGTTCTGCGGATCAGTTTGAAAGTTACTTTAATTAACGCCAAAAAATGTTGCAGCAATAATATCACGTATTTTCGTATTTATGCATTCCTTGACAAAATGCAGTAATCATTTGCTTATTTACTCGGTCAGCGGATGTGACGTAGACTTTGGACGAGACTTGCACCGGTAATGCGTCCCATTACACTCTGGACACTTTCAGGAATCGAATATCAGTGTGGGTGCCAAAGAATCGATAACTACAGCGCTCATGAGCATCGCTGTCGGCACTTTCATCTACATCACTTTCTTTGAGGTTATCACTTTACTTGAGCACCTTGACACAAGTTTTTTCACTGTAATTCGTCATCCTTGCATGATAACACGTCACTTGCATTCAATTTCGTTAAATGTGCGTTTTTTGCTCTTGGATGGAATGCAGAGACGACGAAATGAGTGCAAGGGGGACGAAATTGAATGCAAATGATGCTGCTTATACCACAAGAGACGGAACGCCATTGGCAAGCGTCGGGAACATTTGTAATCAGCGCCGGTGACTGCCGCTCTTTTTTGTCGCCGTGTCCAAGTTGAAACTCGAGACTCTTGCCCCACGTATACAAATGACCTAAACAACGACGACCGTATAAATTTCTCTTTCCACTTTTGCGTGACTCGATTGTGACGTCGATCTGTGCTTCGTACGTTCACTAGGATCCTATTCACTCGAGGAAGGGTAAATACTGCTTTAAGCTATTCGTTAATTCGAAAAGCAAATAAACGAATAAATACGCTTTGCAAATTTCCAACGGGGAGGATGGCTTAAGCAGAATGCCGTATATATTTGCATCTCGTTATTATATTTGATAGATATTCTGCATATGCAAATAAAACAACTGCGCCTATTCTAGGACTGTCCAAAGGTTATGACCCTAATTTGCGTAGCAGCCATAAGTAAATATACCATTTCCACTTTAATAAAGCCGCTTTCAAAATCAAACACGACTCTTTACAATTCAAAGAGGTTATTTTCCTAGTCAAATCAATCTGAAGAGTGTCCTTTTTGATTTGAAAAGCGTCTTCTAGGAATTGGAAATTGTCTTTATTAGAGTGGAAATGGTATAATCAGTCAATGACGATACGACACGCGAAAAGTATACGGTAGTTCGACTCGGTCGTTCTTCAAGTTGATAATGTTTGAGGAGAGTGGGGAAACCCTTTTACGCGACCGCCTAACCGCACGCAGACAATCAGTAAACAGTGCATACCAGAGTTCGTAATGAGTGCGGAATGATAGAAGCCGCACTCGACTTGAACGATTTTGTCTCGACGAGTTTCGAGTCCACCGGTCAAGTGGACTTCGACGGGTCTGAGATGAGTGCCTTCGACGACGACGACATTGGAGGCGGGCGCTTCGGGCTGTTTGTCGACGGCGGCGGTGGCGGCAGTGGCGGCGGCGGCAGCGGCGGCGTTCTTCCTCTTCTGCAGCAACGCTTTGAACTTTAGCGCCTGCGGGGTGGCGCCCCAAGTGAACACTCGGCCAGCAGCCGTGACGGCAACCGAATGGAACAGACCGGTAGCGACCAGACGGACTTGCTCGCCGCCAAAGCTTTGCGGGTCGATGGCGACCGGCAAGACGCGCTTTCCGCCGCCACCCAACCCCAACTGCCCGTACGAGTCGTTGCCGCACACCAACAACTGACCAGATGCCGTCAGAAAGCTCGTATGCGCGTATCCGCACGCTACCGCCACGACCGCCTCGCTAAACCAACGTCACATCAAACGGAGAACGAACGGCGATAGAGACGTACGATATCGAGTTGACGAGCGTCGGTACGAGGGCGTCGTCGAGGTGGATGCGGTCGGCGACGGCCAGCTGTCCGTGCACACCCCATCCCCAGGTATAAACTCGGCCGGATGATGTCATGGCTGCACAGTGGTACTGACCGCATACAATCGCAGTGACGCAGTCGTCGCTGTCGAAGCCGCCGAGCGGCGTCGGCGCGGTGGTCGAGTCGCGATGTCCGACGCCGAGCTGGCCGAGCCGATTCGAACCCATGCCGAGCACCGTCCCGTCGGCGGTCAGAAGCAAGAGACTCTCGGCGCCCGCCGCCACTGACACCACCTTCGTCGCCACGGGCAATGACAGTCGCAGCGGCAGTGAGAACTGCTCCATCGCGGGCTCCGTCGACACTCCCTCATTCCCCGACGATCCCGCCGGTTGTGCACGCTGACTGACAGAGAATATTCGCTTCTTCGTTTGAAATTTCCCCCAGCAGTACACGCCGTCCTGAGCAACCATGACGCTGTGATTGGCGCCGCATGCGAGAGTGCGACGCGCTCGGTGTCGATCCTCACTTCTTCCATCCTGAAAGACGGGCGTGATCCAGGCAAAAGGCAATTTCAATAAATGCCAACTTCTGTCGCAGTCGCATCGAACGCGCAACGGATCGCGCAGGTGAAGTAGGCGCGCGAAGCTTGGTGAATCAGGTTGGCGTCTTCCGGTCTTCAACGAAATAAAAAGTACTTCTACGAACAAATTGCTAAAGGGAAGAGAAATTACCGATTATCGTCGAGAATGCGGCTCATCTCAACGCGCGTGGGACTGGCAAGAGCGCCGAGAAGGGCCAAATGGGACTTCTCCGTCAGTTGAACGGAGAAGTTGGCGACGCGCGCAAAGTACTCGGCGGCCAAGCGAGTGTCGCTAATGAGCAAATGAGCAAAGTTGCGAAAAGCGACGGCCCGCACGAAGGAATCATCCACGGGCCACGTGGGCAGTTGGAGCAAGGCGACGGCCGCCCGTCGAGCCAAATCGTGCAGGCGCAGCAGCACCGACACGCTCGACCACAGTCCCGCCTCCACTGCCAACTCCAGACAGCGCTCTGGCAAGTAATGCTGATTGCTTAGAAGGAAGTGGCTGAAACGCATGAGTGGAATAGTGGGATGCCAATCGCCCCTCCCTCGTCTTCGCAACATCGGAAAAGTTTCGACTGACCGGAAGTCGCTCTCGCGTCGGTTGCGCTCGAAGCCCGGCGGCAACCGACCGACGTCCTCGACGAAGATGCGCACGATGCGACTGGCCAATTCGACGCCGTCATCGTCGCTCAACTTGTCGCTCTTCGATCGGCTCACCAACGTCGGTAGGATAAACCCGCCCTGACTGTGAGATTCGAACAAATCTGCCATTTCAATTGTCGAAATCTGAAATCACCGGCTTGATGGCGACATTTAGCGTGAAAAAGCCAACCTTTCCCAATTCGCACAAGCGTAAAGCCACTTCGGGGCTGAACGACGCATCCGACATTCCTTGGAGAGATTCCAGCACGAACTTTGCAGCTTGGGCGCACATCGTCTCGAAACTGACGCACAAACTGCTGCATAGCGATTCGGCCGTCGTCAGATCGAGTTTCGGCGTCAAGCAGCGTATGAACAAATCCAACGGGCCGCTGCAACACCCAATCATGAACAAATTTACAACGTAATGAACGCTCGTAGTTTCTCCGACAGGTAGATACGATCTCCGATCACTTCTAGCTAAAAGGAATGTACCGTATATTGTTTTCGGTTCTCTCTGACAATTTGCTATGCGGATGTTAATTAGAATATGAAAAGATTGGAATTGCAGCCAGCTTGTCCGAGGAAACTGAACACAATACAGGATTCATTCCTTTCAGCTAGGGGTGACCAGAATTCCTCTTTAAAGAATAAATACATTTCGAAAAAAGACGCAACTCTTTATTGCGACATGTTCGTTAATGTCCCAATATATTCGATTATAATTTTCAGCTGCCGAAAAGAAATCTCAGGGAGAGGATTATTTTCGGAGAAAAGCGGCAGGTGATATGCAACATTTACCATTGTGGTGATAGACGGAGCAGACCATTTTCGCTCACGAGTAAACATTGCGGAAGCGACGACTTGCCGTCGGAAGAGCCATATCGGATCGGCACGAAGCCCAGAAAACGACATTCGGGAACTGTGCCCACAATTTCTTGAAAGCGCTCATGAGCACTCTCGCAACCACTCATCTGAAGCAGTGAAGAGGGCAATGAGTCGTTTTCCAGCTCGCTCGTACGCTCTGATTATTAAACACCAACACATGCTCGATATTTTTCAAAAAAATCCGAAAAGCCACGGACTTCTTTTACGTTTAATACAACGTCCCCTTCTCATAAGCGTATTTATAATGTAACAGAGAGACGCAGCTTTCCCTTGCACTCATAACTACCAATATTCCTACTGTGTCCCTGGGCTGGGAGTTGTTGTGCTAAAAGGAAATGAAATTACTTGGCGAAGATGGTTTGTCGAAAAACCTAGTAGACAACAAATATGACAAAACTGGATCTTCTTCAATGCGACGTGATAGGTGAAGATTGTGGAGAGTGAGGAGGGGCTTGGCTGGCGGGAGGGGGAGGTGAGTGAGCGGTGGTGATTGAAAGCTTCACGCCACTGATGACGTCGACGGAGCGTTGGGCGCCGAGAAGCCGGTCGGGCGAGCGGACGGCCGTATCGATCGGGGACGCGGCGGTCGACGAGGGCCGAGTCGGTGCGCGCCGCCGTGCCGCGTCCGCTGTGTTTGTCGTCGCTATCGGCCGCGTTCGGCCAGCCGCCGCACGGCCGCTCCACCGACCGACCTACCCGCTTCTTGCGCAACCCCCTCGTCGGTCCTTCGCCGAGCTGTCTCCACTTGCTCCACTTCTACCTGCGTCCATCGCCAGAGCGGCGCAGGCTACGCGACTCTTCGGCACATGTTGCCGCTACTAACTGTTGTCATCGTGCTCGTCGTCTCGTCGACGGGCACTCACGCCGACACCAACTCTCAGCCGCTGCCCAGCAAGCCCTGGTTCGATCCCGACTGTAGCGATCCTCGCTACAAACAGGTACTGTTTCTCCGTCTCTCTCTTTGTCCTTCTCCTCTTATTCGTTATTTTCAGGATATCGAATGCTACATTGAAGCCGGTAAGTCGGACAAAAACGCGCGCTTTTTTACAATTTTTCTTATCTGAGCGCTCGGCGATAGTGCTGCGAATTTGGCGCCGACATGTAGCGTCGCCTAGCCAGCGCGGCGCTACAAAATTTCCCATTCAGATTACTGTCGTTAGGCCATTTTTTATAGATATAACAGCGCGCGGGCTCTATACCTTTGTGAATATCGACCAGAAATCAGACTGAAAGCGCAAACAAAGTTGAACAGGCCTAATTGCGTCGAAAATATTGCTTTGTCTACTGTGAAAGTAGGTCTTCGTGTAGATACATCGGCGCAGACGACGGGCGTTATGCGAATTCCCGGATGGTGGCGGGTTGTTGAGTGTGGGATTTTAAGTGTTGCGCCGACGACGACGACGCGCATGCGCTTCAGTCATACGAATGTGTGTATAGGTTGAGTATTGAACGGAGTACTATTATGAGCGCGGCGAGCGGCCGCCGGCTGACCAGACCTCGGCCAGCCGGCCCGCGATTCAGGTTTGTCGAGGTTTTCGCGGCTGCGTCAACCAGCACGCGTCGCTTTTCACGCGCCAGTCAACAGGGAAGTGAGCCCCATGTCGGCCAGGTTCAATGCCTGCCACTGTGTCCCAAACATTCTATGCGCGTCGGCGCAAAATATCGCCGAGTCAGCGAATGCTAATTAGAGACGGCGCGAAGAAGCACTTCGGTTGGGGGGGAGGGGGCAAGATATGCGGCCAGTTGCGATGCACTAATGCGGATGCAATCGAGACAGACCTTGGCAACAACAGGGATCGCCGAGAGCAATGTGCGCAACGGCCGTTTCAGACGGATGCGGCCAAGCGCCCACCGCCGACGCGTATCCATCCAAGGCGCATGATTTCCGAGTGCAGCCCTTTGCGAAGGCTACGCCGCGTCTCGGTCACGACAAATATCAGCTCGCCGTCGACATCTCCTGGCAACCGCCGACCGACAGTTAGTGACGCCATCTCACTTCGCCCTCACTCACACACTCCTTTAGACACGACCACCCTCCTACAAGGCTTCGCGCTCACCATCCTGCCCGAGGGATCGAACGCCGAGCAGTGCTACTTGTTCCGATTTCGTCTCGCTCGATGGACCGACTCTGTCGTGACGGCGTCGGTGAGGCTGATTGTGTTGGTGTGAGTGTGACGAGAGGTGACGTTTTTTTTGCAGCCACGCTTTCGATTCGTTACCGACAACATGTTCGAGTTCGGCGTGCGCTACAACATGGACCTACAGTCGCTGCCACGCCCCCGGGGGAACCAGTCGACTGAGGGGACGTTTCTGCACAGTCGCGTCGCGATGCCGCACCATCCAGGTAGAGACGCTCGCTCGCACTATGCGCCTTTCGAATGCTTCTGTCAACTCTCTGGTTGCTGTCGTTGGAAGCTCACAGGGCGGCATCTATACACCCGCACCCATCCTTTCACCTTTGAGTCTCGTGATCAGAAATCAGCTGCGCCGCGACTGATTCGATTTGCGTGGCGAGACGCGAATGGCGTCCCTCCAATGCCACCGCGCACCGATGAAAGCAATCGATCGGCGCTTTTCTGTCGCAGTTGAATGTGCGATGTGATGCACTGATGGCAGCCTATAGCGCGTTCACGTTCACGTCACTCTGTCCCCGCATTGCCATGACTTTTGCCTGCTGCAGCTTATGCAGTTACTCAACGAGCGATGTGTCTCAGCTGCTGGGTCGACTCGATGGACGGCAAACCATGCTGTCCCGGTGAGTGCCATAGTTCTCACGAGTCGAACATACTTTGAACATGCCGCAAGTATGGGCGGAGCGTGCTACACGATTACCAAGAGTGCATTATTTATTCCTTTCCCTCTTGCTTTGCTGCTAAAATGCACGAGTTTTTGAAGTATGTTCGACGCCTTAGCACGCCCTCATCTTTGAGTAGAATTCGTCGGCGCCCCCGAACACTACTGCTTCGAAGCTTACGAAGTGCGACTGCTCGACGAGACCAGCATAGAGCTGCTTCACCACGCAATTGTGACCACCGTAAGCACGGACACGTATCCTTTCGGCAGCTCAAGAACGATCTACATCTAATCGATTGCAGGATATGATGAAAGCGGAGGTCATCGACAATCGGACAGTTCTCTTCGGCGAATACAACTTCACAAACCTTGAGGTGGACAAGTACTATATCCCGGCGGTTCTGCCTATCGAACGTGCCTCGGACAATCGCTGTTTGTGTCCAGTGGACGCTCGACCGGACACGGACCCGTACGATCCTCGCATCGTCTGCTCTTGTCTAGCGGCGGAGTGGAAGAAAGTCCGCATCGAGCGTTCGTCTTTTGCGCGCCTTGATAACTCTGAACCCTACTGACGCTTCTTCTTTGCTACAGGTCACCAGCCTCCACCCGTCGACCCGTGCAATTCAACCGCCCCGCCTCCCTCCTGTATGAAGCAGACGAGTGAACCGCCGCCGGAGCGCAGCGGTGGATCGTGGTCCATTATCATGCTGCTCATCCTGGGCATCATGCTCGCCATCGTACTCGTCGGCGTTTACATCCTCTTTGTCTTCTACCGACGCTACCGATCCAAAGGGAAAACGATTCGCATTCGCTTCGTGGCCGATCGCCGCTCAGACGACGGTCCCGCCCTTGTCAACGGCGCCGTCAACGGACTCACGCCGCTCGTGTCTAAGGGTAAGGGCATCTTCATTTGGCAAACGAAGGCGGTAATTAAATATCTCTAGGTCCGAACAATGTGCTGATTGTGTATTCGCACGATTGCGCGGCGCACGAAGCGGCCGTGTTGGCACTGGCGGAGTACCTGCGTGACGTCGTGGGTCTGGATGTGCAGCTTGACGTATGGAACCTGGCCGATATCGCACGCAACAAGAACGACTACGTCATTCGCTCGATCCAGAATGCCGACAAAGTTTTCCTGCTCAACTCAAAGGGTGCCTTCTATCGCTACCAGTCCAAGCTTTATGGCACTGGAACGCTGGAACGTCGGAATCCAGTCCCCACTGATGACATATTTATCAGTCATCTCGATCATTTAACAACCACATCAACAAGGTATGACCACAGCTGCGCTTTTGTGAAAAGAGATCCGATATGATAGAACTACGATATCTTATTTTGCTGAAAATTCGCGTTGTTCTTTTAACATTATTTTTATAACAGCAGAGTTTAGCGTAATTATAGACAACCGCGTTTTTAATCTCTGTTATGGGTTGTTGTTCGGCTGCGGGATGCGACTTGATCTTTTGTCGTTCGAGGCGTAACAGGGCGGGATTGTTCCCGCCCCTCGCCCCCTTCCCTCATAACATGGATGAGCATCCGCTTCGCCAGTCGTAAACCTTTGAAGGCTGCCTCTAAAAATCATTTCAACTGTTAATGCATAAATTATTTGTTTTCGCATGGCCAATGCGCAGATTTTGGCGCCGTGCATTAATAATTCAGTGCTTTCCTGCTCTGAGAAAATGACAATAGTGAATCTCGGATGGGTCATCATTTCCGATACGAATCCAGGGAGGGGGGAGGGTTCACCTAATTCCGATATGGTCATAACACCTGTCTTCATTAACGAATGTCAAGCTATTTCTTGATTTTTCCACTTTGCTAAAGGCAATTTATTGCAGCGATAGAAGACAGGCGGAGGGCAAGTTGGTGTCAGGCAGCTTCTCTTACACCTCCGAAGCAAATATTTTGCGTCCGTTTGCGCCGAGCGGTCAGTTCGTGGTTCCGCGGAATACCGCGGCGCTCGTGCATTCGCTTTCGAGCGGGCAGTGTCGGCTCGAGGAGCATACGCTGACGTCCGGCCCGGCCTACTCGCGCCTGGTGGAAAAGATCAGCGAGATGACGGTGTTCCAGCAGTTCGAGCCGAACTGGTTCGAAGAATCTCACGTTCGCGTACCGGCGCCTTCACGGGCGTCGCCCTCCCCCCTGCTCGCGTCGTCGTCGTCATCTATGGCGCCGACGACGAGCAGCGGCCTCGGACATGACGTCATCGCGGTCGCTCGGCGCCCGATGACGGTCGAGCAGCTCGCATGCGCCACGGCCGAAGACGATGGCACCAGAGGAAGCGGCGATTCGGGTGTCATCAGTGACATGCTCTCCGAAGAAGATTCGTGTCGCTTGAAGGGCGACGCTGGCGCGCAGCCCGGCCGGCTGCAACTCGTCTGACTTTGCATCTAGTCATTCGTCTATCTCTCTCGTTCGGGAACGCGTGTCGACCGAGGTCGGGCTGTGCTCTTTCAATGAAATCCAATTTAGCAGTTCGTTCGAACCGTCATCGCACTTGCATGATAATTACACCGTGTACAGGCCATACAAATTTTGGTGTATGTATGTAAACTTGAACAGCGTTTTCGTTTTAGTTTCGTTGTGTCCATTTATTACCTCTTCGCGTCATCAAAAGCAACTTTGCGCATAATTATTTTGTTTCTTTTGTTCAGTTCGTCAAATGTGCTGTGAACTGAGCAGTTAAATACTGAATTGAATACTCGTTCAAACTCTGAACAGATATTTATTACACGAAGTGATCAGACGAGTAGAGCCGTTAATGAGCTCGAATTGTTTTGATGTAATTGTGTCATTTATGCACAGGTCAAGTTGCACGGAGTGACAGCGCTGCAGCTTAGAATATAATAAACTTGTTTCCTCAAGCAGTCACACGGCAAGAGATGATTTATTCGACGACATGATTCGCGATAGAGGAGGAGGGGATCGATCCATGGGGAACGAACGAGTTTTCATCCGTCAAGGCGATGTATGCGTCGCAGACCGCAGAGACGCTGGAATTGATCAGGTGTACACCAAAACATGCGCAAGATCAAAACTGCGATAATGTTGGGACGCTCCCAAGCATTACTGTTCAAAGTGATCGCGATTTTTGGTCGTCGCCCAGAACTAATCGATCGAGAGCTTATATAGCGATCACTTAAGAGAGCACAGCTGGGCATCAGTCAGATCTTACGAAAGTAGCAAATGCGTCGGATCGTCGAGATGGCGCAAAAAAGTGTCGACTTGTGGCGAAAGAAGTTTAGAAGAGAAAACAATTGAGTGATCGCGGCAGCAATAATACCAGCAGCTGTTCAGCATCATTCATTCAACACCAACACTCAGAGAAGCAGCGCGCGCCCCGCCGACAGCGCAGGTAAAAGGGCCAAAGAAAACGAAAACTCAGCAAAGCACGCTGCGATTAGCTTCCTGCCACCGCGGTCCGGTTTATTGGTGGTGACTATCGCAACGAATGGCGGCCGCGCATCGCGGTTAGACGGTCGGCTGGGCGTGGAATGTGTTGGCAGCAATTGTCTGCACATGACGGCTACTCCGCATCCGCCTCTCTACGTGCTGCCCCAGCCGTGCAACTGTGGTGGAAAATTGGCGAAAACGTGGGCGGCTTGATGCACGGCGGACTCACGGATGACGCGCTGTATGCCCCTGCGAACGACGACCGCTGGTGGAGTCGTATTGCCGTCTACGTCGGTCCACCAATAATAGTCGCAGTCGGGGAAATTAAAGTTGGTGCGATGATGGGCGCTTGCAAATTGGACGAGTCTGAACTGCCGCCTGTGTCCCCCCTATATGGCTCACCGTCGCCAGCTACGGACCACTCGTTCTCCGTTGTTTTCGCCACTCGCGGCCGCAACAGGCTCGCATGACCGCCGGCCGTACTGTGCTACTCATCGGATTGTGGAGCTAGCGGTAGGTCTTTGTCGTCGTCCTCGTCGTCGTCGTCGTCCTCGTCCTCGTCCTCGTCCTCGTTGTCGTCGTCGTCGTCGTTGTCGTCGTCGTCATTTGGTCAATGTGTGGCGATCAGCGTACGGCTTTGCGGGCCGTCGGTTGATGCGCTTGTTGCGCGGCGCGCACCGGTGCGCCGCCGATCGCGCATCGTCAAATCGCATTTTCACTCCTGCCCGCTTCATTGATCAAAGCGATTGTCTGTGTCAGTCGGCCGACCGCAAAGGCTTGATCAACCGGCTGCTAACCGTAGAAGAACGAATGAGTACAATTGCTCATATGACGTTATGCTGCTTCCTGCTGGCCATAAGGAAGCTGTCGACGATCGAATATGTGTCGCTGTTTAGGTTTGGCTGCGCACGCGAGAGTGAAGGTGTGAAATTGCGTCGGCGATGATTGACAACGCGACAGTTGGCGAGGAAGCGTTGTCGCTGACGCCGCTGGCGATTGTCACGGTCGTCGGTTACTGTTCGCTGATTGGCGTGACGGTATCCGGCAACCTTCTCGTCATCCTCGCCTTCGCCAAGGAGCCGACGTTGAGGGCGATTACCAATTATTGGATCGTGAGTTTGTCACTCACCGATATCTGTCTCGCTTGCACAGTCCTTCCGCTGCAGGTAGCAAGTGCACCATCTTTTATTCCTAAATGCTAACAGTTTTCTTCATTTAGCTGGCGCGTGAACTCAACTACGGACTGTGGTACTACGGCGAAACGTGGTGCGACGTGTTCATATGCCTGGACGTGCTTTGCTGCACGTGCTCCATCTATCATCTGGCTCTGATTTCGCTCGACCGTTACCTCTGCGTCCGTTTTCCCATCGCCTATCCATCGTTGCGCACCTCGCCCAGGACAATTTGGGCGATTTCGCTGACATGGGTGTGGTGCGCCATTCTCGCCATGCCGCGTCTCTTCGGCTGGAAGGACGCATTCGTGCCGAACGACTGCGAAATGCGCAACAAGTCTTACATGTTGTTCAGCAGTCTGGTGAGCTTCTACATTCCCCTCTTCCTCATCATGTGCATGTACGTGGGCATCTACCGCGCCACGCAGGCGCGCGCACACCGATTTCGACGCGAGCTGCTAGCCAGTCAGCGCGTAGCCGCGGCGCATATGAGCAGAAAGAATCGCGCCGACTCGGCGCCTACTCTGCCTATCGCCCGAGTCATCAGCCATACTCCATTCTCGTCGAGCTCCAAGTCGTTCTCGTCCAACACCGCCAGCCCCGGGCGCAGAACTACTGCCGAACTCGACTTGGAGACCATTCCCGAAGCAACTGTCACAGGCCCAAACAACAGCGACGAGTCCAGGTCGACCGTGACTCGGCTGAACCCGCACGATATGGAGCTGCTGACGCCCGAAGGTCTGCTTATTGACGATCCGGAAACGTCGGGTTCGTTCACTCGCAATAAGATCTCGCTGTTGCGCAATGTGCGCCACGTCGGTCGCCGACTGGCCACCTTCCGACCACCATTTCTGGTACGAAGTCAGACCGCCGATTGGCTATCGCCGCCCACCGAAGCGGAATGTCGTTCGCGACGTTACAGTTCGCCGGCGTGCGACGACTCCGACGTTTGCTCCATGCTGCACTCGGAGCCGAACTTGAGGAGCGCGCATCGCTCGAAGCTCGTATTGGGCGATGGAACGAACGGCGACAGCGAAATGGCGGCGTCGACGAGTGCGTCGGTCACGACTGGGACGACAACGACGGGGACCAATCTGCGAAGCTTCAGTCGCGCCGCCTCGAGCGTTCAGCGAACGGCGAGCGACATTCACCGGCGGCAGCGCAAACTGACGCAGGCGAAGCTGAAGCGACGGCGCCAAAAGCAAGAGAACAGAACGGCGCGCGTGGTGCTGATCGTGCTGGGGGCGTTTGTGATTTTCTGGGCGCCCTTCTTCGTGTTAAATGTCGTTTTGCCGTGGTGCGGCGAGACTTGCCTCGGTCAGCAGGCCCAAGCCGTCGTGTGGCGCTGGGCCGTCTTCTGGGGCTACATTAATTCCGCCATCAACCCCTTCATCTACACTTTCTTCAACAGGTTCGTTTAACATCTACTTCGTACAGTGTCGGCCTCCTTTTCTTTGCAGAACCTTTCGACGGGCCATTTCCAGCGTTTTGAAATGTCGCCGAGGCAGACAGCAATGACGCGCAGTCAAGTGATCTCATAGTCGTTGAACATACTTTAAAAAATCCAGAAGTTTGGGCGGAGCGTATCACGCACCTACCAAGAATGCATTTGAACCCTTTCATTTCTGCGCAACAAACCTCAAGGCTTTTAAAGCATGTTCGACGTCATCCCGATAAACAAGACTTATTCAATGGTTGTATTGCCAAAGTGTGTTCGGATCGCATCCAGTGTGTCTCACGCGTCGCATGATTCGCTTTTATAATACGAGAATCGCCACCACCGAAGGACACATTGAAGTCAATTGCGGACAAGAATCTATTATTGTAAATTACGTGTGACATGAGTGAAAAATTATTAAACAAATTAACAGATAAATTGACACAGAATATAGCCTTGCATATTCACAAGGATCAAACGATAAAAAACACACGATGACTGTCACAACAGTAGATACGATGAGACGACAGATAGTAAGAAAAAAATGGCGAAACGGCAGTTAAAGGGTTATCAAACTAATTTGCTAGTCTCGTTTTTACAGAAAATGTGATCGGACCATGGGGAAGAGGGGGGAGGATTTTTTGCCCAGTTGCTCTTTCGCTGTTTGATGGTGCGCGTGTTTCGAAAACTAGTCCACGAGCGTAGTTAGGGCCGCTTTGCTACGTACGGCTCGCCACGCTCGTCGTTACCCATGCGTGAGCTGGGGGCATATTCCACTGACATTCAGTCGCCATCGTATGAGCTCAGCTGGCGATATTTCAACCATATCTTTCTTATTTAACTTAAGAGATGCATTTTAGATCTCAGTGACAGAGTGTCAGGAAATACACCCCCTGAAAGATCAAAATAAGAACTCAACTCAATACCATTTCCACTTTAATAACGACACTTTCACATTCAAATATGTCTCTTTCATATTGATTTTAATCGGAAAGTGTCCTTATTAAAGTGAAAATCGTACATATATGGCCCCCATGGTCCGATTACAAACGAGGTGGCTATACCAGTCATTTTCGAGACATCAATCATTTTGGTACTAGCCACCGTCCGTCAAAAAGCTCCAGGAATGTCCTCGATCATACAAAAAAACGCGAATTTATTTGTCCCGATGCAATGGCACCAAATAGCAAGAATACTAACGAACGACGCGAATCAACCAATACCTATAACCGAACACAAACCGACCGGCATAATGACACCGAAAAAACAAACCGCAGTAAAATAGTGGAGTTGAGAAATAGTGAGAAATATGAAAAATTGAGACGGGGTAAATGGTTTATGCGACACGCTCAGCGTGCGGTCTGATGGCCGAACGGATAGAGAACGGAAAACGTCATTGCAGTGTACACAACGGAGCAAGCATCACAGTTGCCCATGACACACAGATTACTTTGGGAAATCCTCCATGCGCCGCGATTCGAAGCGCGCAAAAAGGAGCATATCGCTCATATTGTCGTGGCGGAATCATTTCTCAAGCGAGCCGTCATTTTAAGTTGAATAGTCGAGCAGGAACGACAGCATGCGCTCTATATCACGGACAATGGCGTGGAACGGGGACTCGACGGTTACACGCAAGCAGCACAGAAACAACGAACACGCACACGCAAACAGTGGGTAGCACTCCTGTAGAACTGGGTCCCAAAATCACTCACCGCAGTGATTTACCATTGATTCATGCTTGGCTGGATCAACAAGGGTGATTTTGGGACCCTATTCTATAGGAGTGTCCAGCGGGCACACTACTCCGATAGCCCGACCTTCCTGGGCACGGGCGGTACTTCGTCTTCATGATCCGTGGAGACGTCGGTGCGCGAGCCGCTCGTCGCCCTCGAGTGGGACCGCCCGAGCAACCCGACCGACGCCGGCGCGCTCCCATCGGCGGCAAAGTCCTCCGCCGATGACTCGCGCTTCGGTCGATTGGCCGCCGACGCCGCCTCCTGAAAGCCCGAGTGGGTCGCCTTCGCCGTCGCCGACGCATTAAGCAGTCGAGACAATCGTCAAACACAAAAAAAGAGAAGAACAGACACACGAGCAAGTGGGAGAACCCGCCGCTGTTTCGTCTTCGTCGCCGTCGCCCGTCGAATGGTCGCAATCGACGCATATACATGACAACTAGATTGTCCCGGCCACAGCAGCGCCGAAAAAACAGCGCGGCTTAGAACGCCCAACTCTCCGGATAAGTGAGGATAAGTCGACGACGACTCAAGAGAACCCAACCATTAAATTCAATAATAAACGCGACGCGATCGTCAAACGACCGGCAGAACGGACACGCGATGCCATCCGTTGGTCTGCCCCGCGATGTTCGCGCTGCACTTGCCGGCGACAAGATGTCGTCCAAACAATCTCCGGACGCTCTTCGCTGACGATAAGACTGTCGGCGAGCAAGACCGGCGCCATCATGACGCTCGTTAGCCGAGAGGACCCTGGCCGCCATGGACGCGCGTCGCCGCAGCCGACGAAGCACACGACCGGCGTCGACGGAGTCGTGCATGAGCACCAGCGCGTGCAACGACTGCGACCGGGCGCGCTCCTTGCTCGACGACGTCTAAACGAACTTGCTCGTCTTCCACCGCCAATCGCTCACACCGCAGCTACTACCGCCAATTGACCGGCGCTCGACCGCCGACGTCCGCCACTTCGACCGCCGCCACCGCCGCCGCCGCCGCCATTCTCCTCGACCAAATCTGCCAGCGGCGCCTGCCCTAACTCATTTGTCTGAAGAGCTTCGACCAGCTGGAGTTGAGCCGCGACCAGCTCCTGTTGCTGCGCCGCCGTCGCCAGCAACTTGGTGGCCGATTGGCGTCGTTGTAGCTCCTTTCGTCGTTCAACTTGAGTATCGTGACTGTTGCGACGGTACTTATCCTTGCGATGTAGGGAGTCGGGCACAAACAGCATCTTAGATGGGGGGACGCGGAAATCGGCGAGAATACGACTGAGGCAATCAGCGCGCAACTGAGGATTCGCGCCAAGAACAGCGAGAGAGAGGAGAGCAGCGACTGAGCGGAGTCGCCACTCAGATTGGCATCGATCTCACACGCCCCCGCCACAAAGCCGCAACGGCCCATCGACGTCCGCCGAGTCGGCCGTCGCATCATACCCCCACAATGTCCATCACTCAAGCCCCTCCCTACGTTCAGATGGGTCGAGTGGCTCTGCGACTGCGACATCCGCTGAATGGCCGATCCGCTGAGCTTTTTCGCGTCGCTCGCGACAGCCGAGTCGACGCTGCCCTGAAACGAACGACGCGTCGCCAAATGCGCCCACATCCAATCCGCCACTTCGGCGCGACTATACCCTGTGGCCGGCGTTCTGGAATCGGCGCGTGTCCAGGCAGAGTACGTTGCTTTCGCTACGACCGCGAATAAACAACATGGCGCCAATCCGGGCGCTAGTGATAGTGAACAGCGGCCAGGCGCGAACGCAACGCGAAGATGGACGAGATCACGCGGGAGCCGTCCATTATAGCAGACGATCAAACGGCCGAACGAGCACGGCGTTCAACACACAGCGGCGACAGCGAGTAGGCCAGCGACGCAGGAAGTGGTTCAACGAGACCACTGCACGACGACCGCTACCAAGTCTGCTACTGGCCAACGCAGCTGATTAGGCTATTTTAGCGCTGCTCAGTGTAGCTTCTGCGTCCCAAACTCCCCCCACTCCCCCACATCCAACCACCAACAAAGAAGCATCCTTCCACGCCGTCGATTATCAAGAGTAACCGCACAAATCGAGTTACACGCAAGCCATCGCGCGCTGCGACGCCCTTCCGTTCGAGCCACGCGAGGCAGGTTAAAGGGCTGATTAGAGTTAACGCGAAATGGGATAAAGCGACTTCGCGGTCTGGCGATTATGAAGAATGCATAAAGGAACCCTTATGCATTCTTGACAATCGACAGAGCATCAGGTGGCTCGATGAAGTTTCGAGTTAAATCTAATCGATCCTTGGCATTCAAAAGCGACGTGAAAAGCACACAGAGATGATTAGAGTGCCATTTAACACAAGAGATTATACAAGAAAACGTAGAGGACAGTAATAAAAAGAGAGGAAGGAAGAGTGAGAGATTGAACCGTACCGGATGACCGGTGCTGTCGTCCTCGGACCAATCGTCGTCAAAGTCCTCGGCTTCGGTAGGGACTGGAGGTCGATTGGTCTGCTGCATGGAGCCGTTGGACGTTGACTTTTGAATCGAGGAATAGCTCGGCGTCTCCTGACCGCCGAATGCGGACGGAAGAGGCGGTGGAGCCGCCGCCGGCGGTCCCGAGCGAACCTAAACATACGAGAAGGTGTGGAAGACGAAGCACCGAAGGAACGCAGTCGGCAACCGGAAAGGAACAGCAGTGGCGCAGTTGTCGAGCTAAACAACATTCGTGTTAACGACTATGTCTTTGACATTGACGTCGTGAGTGTAGTGACAATCGAACGGGGATTAGAGCGCCTTGGTGCCCGACAGCCCGCGTGGCTTATGGCTGCCGCAGCGGCGCACGGTGAGCGCCAGTAGTTTCTTCCCTTCCCACTTTGGCAACGACGCGCGCACTATATCGATCCCCTCGCGGCCCGAATCGACGTCTCCGCCACGGCGCCGTACAGTTTCCCCTCTAATTGAACGACGCCGTCAGCCATTACGTCAATCACTTCAACCACAAACCGCCCCGAACTGCAACTCGGGCGCTGGACAGACAAAAGATTTCGCTCCGCGCACCCATCCCATCGATCTGCTAGTAGAAGACGAGCCCCCGCCAATCTTCGCGACGCAGCCCATCGAACACGCTCGCACTACGCCGCCTATCGCGCGCCCTTTCCGAGCTGACCGCGCAATATCCGATCAGAATGCGCGCGCACCGCACGAAGTTATCGAAACGTCGGAAACGTGTGTGTGCGCAGGAGGGTCTCGTGAATCACGCTTGCCGTGTGATATCACCACTTACTCACTAGCTACACAGACACCACGACCGTTCGCGGAATCGGAACAAAGTACTGCGAATTGGGACAAAACCATTTTCCCACCAATCGTCAAAGCGAAAATATCAAGCGTTCCTGCTAAAAATAAAAGCTTTCAGTAGCCGATAAAACGAACTCGTACAACAATGAAACATTCACTCAAACACTAAATTAATTCAAAGATTAGATCATTTAAGGCGCTAAATTGGACGTCAGGGCGACACAGCAAGAAAATACATGAAAAAATGTCACCTACTTCTATAAGACCTTCACTCTTTCCAATCTGATAATCCCTCCCCCTGTCGAATGGCGGTGCAATGTTGTTGTTGTTCGCTACGCTCTGCCTTTCTTGTTTGAGATGACGGCCAATTTTCGCGCTGGGTGTGCGACGCCAGATTTCTTGCACACTTTGGCAAAATTGGTATTCACTATAATCGCTTAAAATCGTCGTTCTTGTCATATTTTTGGATAATTTAATGATTGAAATTCATAAAATAATCGAGTATGAGTGCGTAGAGATTAAATTGAGCAACTTCTAAGGCGATTTTTCGCTTTTCGCCGATCAACTTGGTTTGATGCGTTACAGCGTAAATCCATTTCTGCCGATCGTATATCGCGCCAAAGTTGGCTTTGATCTTACCGCGTCCATGCTCACGAAGGATTCTTGTTCTTTGGAAGATTTATCGACTTGATGACAAGAGAAAGATATTCTTTTTTATTTAATTGATGATCGAAGTTGTTTTAATGTTGCGGTTTATGCTTTTTTGTGTTTTACGCCATTATTTATAGGTTGTGCTGATTTATGTATGACGCGTCATATTTGTTGCCTTGTTTCGCTTTGTCATCTGGCGTTTCGCTGGCTATTCGAATGTTATTTTCAATCCAAGACGCTCTTTCAGCGCAGCACATCCTTGTTGTTAGCAAGTCTTCGGAAAACGCAAAGATTTATTCAAACTTGAAAATCTAGTCATTAAGTCGATTGTTTGCGCGAACGTTCGATTCGCTTCTGTGTGAGGTTCAACTTACTACAAAGATCATTTGAGTAATTGAATTGCGAAGTTTGCTTAAAACCAGTGAATAGCGCGTTGCTTTTACGATAGGCGTTTTTGAGCTGAATGTCGTAAAAAATCTTTTATTCATTACAAGCTATTGATGCAGATAGCGTCGTGTAAATATTTGATTGAAATGATGCTTTGAATTGACTGAATAGGAATAGTCGAAAGCATTTTTCGAATTAGTGAAGTTGCCGCGCAATTTCTTTGTCGATATGTTCTTGTATGTATATGCTGTATGTTTCAGATAGGGGCCGGTCGTGGTGGACGACGTTTTTGACGATGACGATGAAAAACTCGTTTCGCCGTTCTGGTTACCAGTCGATCAGCAGAGCATGATTAGAACTTGGCAGCCGAGAAAACTCAGCATATTGCGATTACACGCACTCAACTGCTAAGGCTAACTGTGAGTACGTTGGGTTGTTGAGGAGGGAAGTTCAAGGGAACGCGCGAACTCTTCGATTGTGATCGGATTATAGGAACCAGTTTGCGTCGTTTTCTTGTGTACAATAGTGGAGTATTTATTTTTTGCAACGAATCGCTCTCTCGTTGACGGATTTATTTTCCTACTCCGTTGAGATTGGTTTGACGATCGAATTTCAATTAACTGCTTAGCCCAATTTGCGTTAATCTATTTTTGGCCAGATGTTCAAGCCGAACGGCATATTCATGATTAGGTTGGATAGTTGAAATGGCTGAAATGAAGTTAATTTCTGTTCGATGAAGCTGTGTGTCGAGCTGCAGGAGGATTTGAGCTGGAGGAGCGATTTGAGCTGAGAGAAGCGATTTGAGCTGAGAATCGGAGCGGGAGACTGAAAATGGCGCGAGTAGGGGCGAGAGGGGTGTTGGCTGCGCGAAAGATTTGTGGGCTGAGAGGGAAATGGGCGTCGGTCGTATTGACCTCTGGCAATGGTGGAGAGCGGCGGCGTGGGTCGGGCGGCGGCGCGTTCGCCCGCCCACAGTTCTCAACCGCGCAGAGACGGCGACGTTTGCCCGGTAGGGCTCTCGATCTGATTGACAGCCGCGAAGTGAGCGAAAAGTCGTCAACGACTGCGATTACGCCCCGCAGTTGACACAGCGCTGCGTGGCGCCGCAACGCGGGCCGCGGTGGCGATCCGTGCACGCCGGGCGCAGCTATCTGGCCAGAGTGCCCGAGTGCCATCGGCCGCTTCGTTGCGCGCCGGTTGTGGCGCCGAAAGAGGCGCGATGGCTAATGTCGTTAGCGGCGGCGGTCCCGGAGGTGCGCTTGATCAATGGCGGCGCCCGGGTCGCCCGCTCGACGCCGCCGCTTCCGACCAAGAGCCAGTCCGATATGGCTGCTATTAGCGGTCGCCTCTCGGCCGCCACATCAAAGCTTCCGATAGCAAAGCGTCGAGCGCTCGGCTACCGGCCGCCGAGCATGGGCCCCATACATTTGCGGGCGCACGACGCGCGTGAAATGAAGACGTTAGTATGAAAATTGACTTTTGAAGCAATCTAGTCGGCCCCGGCCGTTGATTCGATAGTTGATCCTTTCCGGGGCGACTGCCGGCGGTCGATCCTCTCCTCGACGGGCGCCGGCCGCTCGCCGCCGTCGTGCGTCGGATCGCTGCGCAACCGGCGTATGTCTCTCTCTTTTCTCCAGCCTGTTGCTCCTCCTCCTCCCCGTCGCGAGCAACCGCGTCAGTCGACGACCACCCGCCCGCTCTGGCCGACTTGCGCCCTTCGTCGCCTTCGCCGTCGCCGCTGCCGCCTATCTGCTCCCCCAGCGCACCGCCGCTGCCGCCGGAATATTCCTCCTCGCCATACGCGGAGATTTACGACTGGTCGCTACTACGGCTGGCCGCAGCCGCCCCAAACGTTGTGTTGCGATTATTAGTGCCGCTCGTCACTTTGCAAGAAGATGAGGCTGAGCGCAGTTGGCGGCGGCGGAATCCGTGCGCGTTTCAGGCGCCAAATGTTTGACAAGCGCGCTGCCCGCCCTGTCTCGACGGCGGGCGATCGGGCCAATTGCTCTGCCCGCCCATCGCTCCGTCTTCGCAGCGACTGGTGTCGGTGTTGGCCGCCGAACTAGCCGCTTCTTGCCCCGTTCCGTCTTACTCTATCCGCCCGTCGGCCGTCGCCGCCGTCATCGGCATTCGCCATGTGGACCGATGGTAAGCGGCGTCGATTGCTCGATTGCACCGCTCGCATCGCTTGCACCGTTTGGCCGCGCGCCAACGCCGTTCTCGCCCGTCGGCGTGACGTCACAAGTAGTTGCAGCATTTCGGCGCGAGTGGGCAACAGCGAAAGCGCGTTATCAGCGGTGTAGGCCCGGCCGTCGTGTGCTCGGTTGCAGTGATGCGGCAGTAAGCATTGATGCGCTGTGGGGCGTGCTGGGGAGGGTTGATCGAGCGGCCGTGCAGAGGTGACTCGCGAGCGGACCGACGGATCGCCGCGGCCTTCCGCGGCTCGCGACGGTGACGAATTCATCTGGCCGGCGATGGAGCGGTGATCGCGGACGGACGCGCGAGGGTCGCGCCGGCTCGTCTCAATTTAGCGCGTCTCTCTCCGGCCTGGGACTCACTGACTCGATGATGGCATTGTCGCGGCGCGGTGAGAATCGGAGCGCGTGCGATGCGCCGCGGAGACGCGCGACAGGCCACTTTGGTAGCGATGAAACGTTGATCGACGAGCAAATGTTCGGGCCGGTTTGCGCCGATCTGCCCGGCGCGGTGGATAAACTTTTCGGCGGCGCAACGAGCGCTACCGCGGCGGCGTCGTCGGTGAACGTCCCCTCCTTCACCCGCCCGTCCGTTGTCCTGCTGGGCGCATCGTTGCCTCCCATCGTTGCCTCCCGCACCCCGTCGGCGTCGTCGGGCATGACGGTGGCAAGGTCTTCCGTCCAATTGAAAAGGGTCGACCAACGCGAACTCGATTCGATTCTCCCTTGTTGGCGCCATCCTCGCGGCGCACGTGTTGCGCCGCGCTACCTCCGCTACCTCTGCTGATGTTGCTGATGGTCTCCCTCTCGTGGCTGCGGCGTCGGCCAGCGATTACCTGGTGAGCACCGTTGCTCTACGCTCCAAGTGGGCGATGCGCGCCGATTCAGCCGCCTCCGCCGCTCGCCCCAGCGGTCCACGACCGTGATAAATCGAACGTAGCGTTCCCCGCCGCCATCCTTGTCTTGCTGGGTGCAATTTATGCGCGACGCGCATGAGTGCGCCGCGACCGCTGCGTGCGCACTCGTAACGCAACCTGCGCGCCGGACGATCGATTGGCGTGCGTGATCGAGCGATTGACACCGCGGCGTCTTGTTCGTTTATGTAAGTGCGCGAGTATTAAACTCCTCTTGTCTTGCAGACGCAATCGCATCCGACTGGTCGATGGCCGCGTCGTCGGATGCGTCGGATGGACTGCAGCAGCCGCCGCCGTTGTTGATGCAACACATGCAGCAGCAGCAGCAGCCGGGAGGTGGTGGTCAGATGGCGGCGATGACGACCATGGGATCGCCCTATTACGACCACCAGCAACAGTTTAACATGGGGCCGCATTCGGCGCCGCCTGTGCAGAAGCAGCACATGCCGTCGTTCGACAATCCTCTGCGCAAAATGGAGCGTATGACGCAGGAACCCGGTCTCTTCGAACCGCCTAATGTTCGTTCTCAGCGCCGCTCTTTGCCGCTCTCTCTCGCTACATACGCTCGCTCATTTCAGAAACTGCCGCGACTCAGCTCTCCCAAAGAGCCGAACGCCATGTTTATGGCGCTCGGTCCCTCCAAGTGCGGCTCCAAGGCCTCCGCCGCCCCTTCGCAGCAACAGTCGCAGATGCTCGCCGCGCCTCCGCAGAACGGCCAGCAACAACCCACATCCCTCGACGACAATTTGACTCCCGAAGCGCGAAGGAGTAGGGAGCAGAAGTTGGAGAAGTTGAAGGCGATGGAGCGTTTTCTGCCCTCCGATCCGACGATGCAGCAGATGGGCGTCAGTAGGCCGATGATGATGAACAACGGTCCGCCGCCGCACGGCATGTACCCCTGCCCTCCTCAGCAGCAGATGCAGCACATGTACAGGCCGCATCCGCAGCAGAACGTTCTGGTCGCGATGAACCCGTCGAACGCCCCCGGCTCGCGGCGATCGCCCTCCATGGACCCCAACCAGGCCGACCATCAGGCGGCCTGGGATCGAATGGTGCACGACTACGAGATGGAGAAGATGAAGGGCATGAACGCCGGGCAGGACATGGTCCAAGACCCGCCGATGAACGACATGTTCATGGCGCAGCGCTCCAAGCCCGTCGGCATGGTCCCTCCTAACGCGCGCACCGCGCATCAGCACCAACAACAGCGCTTCGGCCACCCGCAAATGTACCCCGGCGGACCGCTCGACGGCCAGTTCGGCAATCCGCCTCACCAGCGGATGATGGGTCCCCCGCCGGGCGGCGCCGGATACCCCAGGCCGATGGACCCGCGATTCATGTCGCCCCATCACCCCGGCGTCTACTACGCCCCCCACCCCGGAGGACCAGCGCCTCCGCAAATGTTCCCCGGCGATCCCGCCGACCCCTACGGCATGCACCCCGGCAAGCCGTCGATGATGGCTGGCCACAACGAAATGGTCGGAGTGTATGGAGGGATGGGCGGCGCGAATGGTCCGCCTCCGCCGCGGCATTATCAGCCCGGCATGGCGCAAGGCCCTCAGCAACCCCATCAACCCCATCAGCAGCAGCATCAGCAGCCGACGGTGAACAACACGTTCATCAACGCGCACGTCTCGATGCCGCAAGTGAATATTCAGAATATCGTGCCCGGTCCGGGCCAGCTGGGTACGATGACTGTGCAACAGATGACTATGCATCAGCACCAGCAACAGCAGCAGCAGTCGATGCGACCGCAGGGTCCAATTCCAATGGGCGCGCCAATGCCACCCGGCTCACATGCTGTCATGCGCCCCGCGCAAGGAGGCCCCGGCGGTCAGCCTCCGATGTACGACTATGGTCAGTTGTCTCTTCTCTTCTTCTCCTTCCTTACACCAACTTCATAATCGCCTACTTTCAGGTCCAAACGGCGGCTCTCAAGATTACAGTAATTGCTGGCCTGAGCCGCTAACAAATCTCGATTCGAAGGTGCCAAGCCAGAAAGTACAGTACTATCCCGCCACCAAGCAGGATCCGCCGCCCGAGTTTGTCGGCGGTTTTCAGGGATCGGTGAGTTCTCATTCTTTTTTAACTTTGCAAGAGATTTGCATACGCAATGGGTCGATTTCACAGCACATATTTAAGTTGTACTTAACGCAGTGATTAAGTATACTCCGTAAGTACGTCTTTAACCAAATTACGCGATGCGAAATCGGCCCAGCGAATCGTTTTATTAGTTTACATTCATATTGGGACGATTTTTTTCCCGCGTTGTCTAAGATCAAAAATCAAAAACTAAGATATCCAAAAGATGTGATTACCAAGTGTATATTTTGCCAAGTTTTACAGTGCAAACATTGGTTTTGAGAGGAAAACTTGGTTTCCGTGTTGCCAAACCAGAAATGTGCGTAATTGTGCGGTGTGCCTTTGCAGATGATGACTGCACAGCAGATTATAAAGACAGATGGGCAGAAAGTGTGCATGCAGCAACAGGCCAATTATGCTTCCGTCTCATCGAGTCAGCAGCCGCCGCAGCAAATGCAGCCGCATTACGACTTCCAGCATCAGATGTACGGCCAGCCCGCGGTGCGCCGTTGACGGCACAACTGTATAGTCGTCATTTCTTAGTCAGTAACGAGAAAATGAACTGCCGATTCCGTAGCGATCAAGGTTAACAGCGTGGACCACGCAGCAATGGTGCTCAATTTAGTTAACCACGCTAAGCGTGCTACGGTGTTCCCTGCGGCTCTCTGTTACTGACAAAGAAATTTTGACTTCATTTCCTTCCGTTCACGTCGCATTTCTCTTTTCTCTTCGCCGTTAACGGTGCGTTTCTTTATCGACGGCGCTCGTTGACCAAGCTTATGCGGGCCGTCTTGCTGTGGTATTCGTTTGCGTGACCCTTGACGATGTCGGTTCCTTTGTCCTACGCAGTGCAAACGTTCTTCCCCGCGCCGTTTGCGATTGTTTTTATTTTTTTATCACGTTGTTGCAGATCGTCATACTGGATCGTAACGGTTTTTCTCGAAAATACCACCCGCTCCCCATTTCATGAAATCTATTTTCGACAATTTAGAGCTCGTTTTAGCACAAATTAATGCGAAATTCTGACTCTACACCATCGAAAGCAAATATTTTTTTTTGATCAGAATTTCCTTTGAATACGCGTGACATGGCGCAGTGAAGTGTTGCGTTTCAAAAAAACATCGCTCTACCCGGAAAGTTTTGTGCGGTTTCTCGAAAACAGGCTGCGGGGGCGCATTTTCGAGAAAAGCCAGTATCCATTGATTCTCAACCATAGCGTGTCTCAAATGTATTATGCGCCACACTTTACGCAGCTTTGTATGTTGACAGATTGATTAGATTGTCGCGCGCTCCCATAGTTTGCTCACTCTTCCAACGACGGCATCAAAACGGACACATTACCGATGCATTTCTCGCTGCTCCGATGGTGTTTTTTGTTCCTACTCGCTGATCAGTGCTTAGAAGCATAGATATTACTGTTTAGCTGTGGTCGCACCTTGCATATGACGGATGCCCCAGATCTATGTACAGCTCACGACCAGTATCAACTTTGTTCACTCCACCACTGTTGACTTTTTTTGCAACGAAAATTGTAGCATACTGGTTCTTGCCCCTGACCACTTTTGATTTGTTTGTGAAATCAGGTTACACGCGTTTGATTTACAATTGCAACTCCTCTTTTTTACTGAAATGTTTGATAGCGTGCTGCAGGCCGCGATGGCAATAAAGTGTATGAATTTTGCTCGTCCATCAGTCGATGATCAACTTCGTTCGCAACGCGCTTTAAGTTACGCATGACGATCGCTGTCTTTCTTTTTCGCATTTGTTCTTCTTTTGAATCTGTAGTCAGTCTGTCGACAGATGGCCAGCGCTTATAATCGCAATTAAGGCAGCCTCGGGCTCATTCGACGCTGCGGCGCTAGGTTACAGCTAAATGTAGACTAGTGGTGTGCGTTCTTTCCGATGCTTTTGAAAACTTTATTCAAATTAGAAACAGACGCAAAAACCAATAGGAAACAGGACATTCATTTATATCGCGAAATATTAGGGACATTGAGTACCCCATATGGATCCATATGGATCACCGTACCCAGTTGCCGTGACACCCTTCATTTTGGTGGGTGGTGCGAGTAGTACCGGTGGGTGCCACCGACTCCGTACAGACGTCTATTCTTGGCATCCAAATGGAGTTTCACTCGAGTTTACTCCGCGGTAATGTGTGGAACTGGTAATTGGGCGATGTTTGTACGTTAAACACGGTAGCACCGGACGGATCCTCGCTACTCCGCATTGCAAACAGCTATAGTAGCCGGCGACGTCCCGGGGCAAGTCAACTCGCGTGTACACGCTTATCGCGATGATTCTGCGCCGAGCATTGACGCGTCCATTCTTACGAACGCATAAATGGTCGAAGATTGCCCGCGAGTTTGCAGCCTCTCCTACTAATCGTCGCAGTACAGTGCATAGAAAGGGATACAGATGGCTCACGAAGAGGACATCGCGGTGACGACTTTCCGCAACTACTTGCGCATCGACACGGAGCAGCCGAATCCCAACTATAGTAAAATAGCGATTCTCTAATGATTTAAACAGCGTGCAACGTGACACCTGCTTGTAGAGGCGTGCGAAGAATTTCTGCATGCATTGGCCGCAGAGCTGCAAATCAAGTGCTCCAGTGTAGAAGTAAGAGCGATGACTCGTATGCCACGCCCTCCAACTTCTCTCTTTCCAGTGCGTTCCTGGAAAACCCGTTGTCATTATGACCATCGAGGGAAAGAATCCCTCTCTGCCGTCGCTCTTTCTCTACTCCCACACCGACGTTGTTCCCACCTTCAAGGTATGCTTGTGTTGTGAAAGTGTTTTATTTCTCATGGCAGCGGTAATGGATAATTCACCGACAATTGGCCGGTGAGGTAATCGCTGCATTAAGTCTGGCAAAATTTTGCGATATTTAACACTTTGCTTCANACAACGACGACTAGCACTTCGAAAGACGATCCGTGGTGGAATGAATTTTCGAGCGTTCTCGACGAAATGTGCGTCGTTTCTTTCGCTCCACTTTTGCACCGTTCATGTCATTTTTGTTCGCAGGCATCTGAAATACAAGACGGAAGTGTTCGTTGGCGCGACCGACTCGCGCTACTTGCGTCAGGTACATTGCCTCAAGTACCGCAAACTCGTCTCCTTTTGATGCTTAGGCTTAGGTTTCCCAATTCATCTCAGCTAAACCTAGGCGCGACACTCAGCCGGCGAGCTGGGCGAGACGAACGACTGGGGAAGTTTAGAAAGCAGGGAGGAAAATTAGTAGAACTACATGAAACTTTATGATAATCTTCTAAGCTCTGGGTAATACCGAAATATGGAGAATTCCCTCTCACGTCCCCGTCCCCCCATAGCATCGCCATTGGCTGAGATCGAAGCCAAGTCTATACAACATGAAAAGAGCTAGCGAGTTTGCGATGCCAACGTTGGCGTCGTGGCAGCTCGTAATCTGTGTGTCCACATCACATCTTCACTCTTTTCAGCTGAATTACAAGGCGATCGGTTTTAGTCCGATGATCAACACACCTCAGTTGCTGCACGACCACAATGAGTTTCTGAATGAGAACGTGTTTCTGCGCGGCGTCGACATCTATGCCAAGCTCATCCCGCGACTAGCAAACTTGCCCGATCACTGATGAGCTGCTATTCTTGTTCGTTCGTAGGTCGTTCGGCTGTTACTGCTGCTGTTGTTGTTGGCTGCCTTGCCGTCAATACTTTCGCACGGTGGTGGTTTCGAGAGTGTGAGAGAAGAAATAGAGTGTGCAGTTGCGTCGAGTAAATGGGCGAAAACGATTGGAGAGCGCAAACACTGCGCCTATTGTAATCGATGGGTGTGATTGACGCGCCAATTGCGTCGAGAGCGTCGCGTTTGTTTGCCGCGCCAGAAATCACACTGCTCGTGACGATGAAACAAGGCGAGCAGGCCACACAGCGGTCAACAAAGACACTGCCTGTTGGCACCGCACGACAGCGCCGTTGGTCTATTCGGGAAAAGACCTCGGGCGAGCAAAAACTACAGGATACTCTCTCAGCGGAACGTAAACACGAGCTGCGCGACTGACCGAGTGACCAGCTGTCGGGGCAATCAGCTGGCAGACCGGTCAGGATCGATCGATATTCGCAGGGTCGCATTATGCTCATTGTCCTCGTGTGTCACTCGACGGGACCGCTCCGTCAGGCACAGAGAGACGACGAAGAGGTCGACGGCGGCGGTCGCTTTCTCCGCCCGCGAGTCGCCCGCCGGTCGCTCGCATTTGTTTGTCAGGCGCGTTACCGCCGGCGTAGTCCATTGTTCGCAGCAGTCTGAAGCGGCTTTTGGTCGACATGCGGTCGTTGTCCACCCCTCCCTCCGCCTGATCGACGACTACGCCATGCGGCTGCCCTTATGCCGCGCCATCACTCACCTCCTCCAGTCATTGCTCGTCTTCTGCTACATTCACGTCTACGCAGGTCAGTCGCCTTCGTTTTCCGACTACTCCTAGCTCTGTGGCGTCGACTCCGGTGGGCGCGCGCCGTCGCTCCATACGCCGCCATCGCTACTCACTAACCCTACAACTCGCTCGAGTTGTAGTTCAGTATGTTCAGCGCAACTTTTGTGTGTGGCAGTTCGGCTGCTTTGATTTTTGGTTCATTTTATGGTTGCCTCGTCGTAGATTAGTCGAATGGGGAAGAGGGTCTTTGCGTTTGTCGGTAGCGAGCCGATCGGCTAATGTTCCAGTGGATGGATAGTATTTGACGTTGTTTGCCGTGGATTGATTGAGTGGACACGACTGACACGCGCCTACTTAGCACCAGTGTTGACACGGGGGTGGCGGCGTATTGTTGCGTTCGATTAAAAAATGACCCGAATCGTGTTGGCCAATCGGATTCGGTCTGTTTGCAGGTGCGACAAATGCGGCAAGTTCGCACGGCGATGAGACCTTTCTTACCAAAGAAGACTTTGATAATGCTAAACACGCCGACTTTGTGGGTAAGTGACCGTGAAATATGAAGTGAGGGGGGGGAGCGGGCAGGAGAGGGATGCTAATAGTCGAATAAGAGCAATTTTCGGCTTCTATTGGTCTTTTCTACTCTTTATTCTTCGCACTCCTCATCGAATTCATCCCAAAAACCCGACACAGCCTCGTAACAGCCACTTTCACTTTTACACTCAATGACCATTGCGAAATTATACAAAATAATTTCATCATATCGTGATCGTGTCGGACGCCGGTACTGGCGAGAGGCGCGATTATTGGTCGGTGGGTTGCCACCACCTACAGAATGATATGTTATGTTGTTGCAGGTGATGGCGTTACTTTGTCACCGGCCGACTTTGCCAACGGTCTGAAGCTTCGCGATGGTGAGTGAGTGTCATTGGTCGCCGCGACCGACCGCGTCTGAATCGTGTGTCGCCGTTCGGCCGTCGTGCGTCCTCGACACACTCGCAACTTTACACTCTTTCAGACGAGCTCTACACCGGCAAGCAATTCAAACTATACTCCCAGAGCAACTTCAGAGGCGACATTCGTGGCAGCGCGTCTTGGTCACTAGATGTAAGACAGCGAAATTTGACACCGTCTTAGGGCAGATATAAGGGAAGAGACTTTCAGACGAAGGGCGTGCATAGGAATGGAGTGATGCATCAGCGCAAGGTATGGGTGAACGGACGCATTCCATATGTCATCTCGAACCAGTACAACCACCGGGAGCGAGCATTGCTGGCGCGTGCTATGGAGGAGTACCACCGGCGCACGTGCATTCGGTTCGAGCCGCGCAGCGCACTCGACAATGATTACTTGTACATCGGCAAGATCGATGGGTTCGAACCGATGCCCCGCCGAGTGCACTCAACACGTTTTACCTCTTCAGCTGCTTTTCCGATGTCGGCAGGGCCGGCGGTCGCCAAGAACTGTCGCTGGACGACGGCTGTCTCGAGTACGATACCGCCATTCACGAGCTTATGCACGCCGTCGGCTTCTATCACGAACACGAGCGATGGGATCGCGACGAATTTATCAATATTCTCTGGCAAAACATCGACAGAGGTACATTGATCGCGCTAGCTGATTCAAATATCGCACACTCGTCACCTTTTCTGATGCTATGGCTTGTCATAGGGAAAGGGATTAGGGATTTCACTAGGCAATGCCAAAGACTAAGCATGAAGAAGCGGTGAGTCAGCGATACAGTAAAACCCGGCAGTACGCAGTTTCTCGGGAGCCAATCAAAAGCTGCATATAACCGGGTTCGCATACAGTGCAAAGTATAGGGAAGTAAATCGGTAACCAGCCAACCAAAGCTGCATCTAGCCGGGTTCTANAGTCGGCTGCCCCCACGCGCCACAATCGTTTTAAATGGCTTTTGAAGACGAAATATTTACCGCTATACACGATGTTTATTCAGTAAAAAACATACTCAGTATTGGCCGCTAAAAGCGATTTACTTTTTTAAGCAAAACAAATTCTGCTCTGCCTCGCATCGAGTCCAACTTTCGTTTCGCAAAGCAAACACTTCTGTTGTCTTACGAGAGGACGAGTGGGAGGTGGGAGAGAGTGAGTTTATTCGGAGGCCGCCAAGGGACAATACGACGGAGTCTGATGGACGCGATAGGATCAAACGATCGTATTTTAATCTTATACCATTAGGCGATCGCGTGGATATCATAATAAAATTAAGAAATGTGTAACGCGAGCTGACGCTGCAATACCAACAGACAAACCTTTGTCTTAGTTTGCTTGGTCGACTGGCAAGTGATGTCATCTTCGTAGGGTTGAGCAGTAAGCGAACCGCTGCCGTCGCATTCGCATCCGATCAGGTCGTGCGTGTTGCAGTCGGTGTTGGTGTACAAAGTGAACAAGTCGCGTAGCTCTTCGGTAGTAAAACCGAGTTTTCCTAACAATACAGTAATCGAGTTACGCACGCTCAGCTGATTTGATGCAAAAAACCTCCATCTTCAGTTGAACCGACCGAATCGAGCACCGAGCCACTGAGACCGGTTTTCTTGACCTGTCGTTGGAAAATTTTCTCCTCGATCGTTCCCTGAATACCCAATGTCAACAAGGAGTGAATAAATGGGTCGAACACAAGAATACGGCTCGTTTGAGTGCCTGCTGACCGCATAAAACCCTTTTGGGGGTGTATTTCATAAAACTTTCGCCCTTACGACTGTTGCCATTGCAATCGCGCGAAGTGCGGTGATTGTTCGGTTGCGAGGTGTGCGTGGTTAAATTCGTCTCGGTCACATCACAACGACCAATCGCTACACTTCTTACAATTGTAATTGCTCCAGTTAGAGCAGTTTTACGGAATAGGTCTCTGGCCATAGGTTTGCGCTAAAATACTGTTCAAAGCCTAAGGTCAGGAGGAGAATTTCCACGGTTGGCAAACAGAGAGCAGTTTTCTTCAGCTGAAGCAAAGAACGACGAACAGTGGTTAGTAGACGATAGATGTGAACGGGATTGCGTTGACCGTCACGCCACACTCGAGCCATCGCCTGCTGATCGTTGGCCGGATTCCAGTCGCAATCGTAGAGAATCAGCCGACTGGCGCCGATTAAATTCACACCGACGCCGCCTAAAATGGCATTCATTGAAGGGGGACTAACCAGCGAAAGTACTGTGACTCCAATGCATTAACGAAGCGCATGCGTGCAAATTCCTAAGCGTGGAACGAGAATAATCAATTACAGAATTTTAAAAAATACAGTATTTATGGTATATTCGTGCGATTGTGCAAATTATTGATTTTTCAACCCCCCACGCTGAAGAATTATCATGCACATCTCGTATTAACGTGAAGGATAGCAAAGCGACTTACCAGCTTTGGTGCTCAGCAGAAAGACAGAAGCAGAGCCATTCTTCGAGTTGAATCGCTGGATGTACTCGTCTCGTTTGGCCTGCGGCGTGCTGCCGTCAAGTCGCAAACATTTGTAGTTGGCACTCACGCACAGCTGCTCGATCAGATCCAACGTCTAAACACAATGCATCAATAGTGTTTGATCGTACTTATGCTTTCAAAATTACACGTGCTAAGACCTGTTTATAGTCAAAAAGATTTCGCAGTTTCAGTCATGAAACACATGCAAAAGATATGATTATCGGTTATTGTCTATTAACGCTGCAAATTGGTCGAAAATCGTGTCTGTTGCAAGCGTTCTGTGAATGAAACCGTTGAATCATTTGTATAAACACGGTCTATTACAATTTAAAAAACTACAGTTCTTCAAAGAGTTAATGTACAACAACTTACTTGAGTGAAGTTTGAAGCAATAACTACTTTCTGCGACATGACGTGAATTGCAGCAAGCAGTTCGCACAAAACCGTCAACTTCCCTGGAAAACACAGAAAGTAACACAAGCGACACATGGCTCAATTTGGAAAGCACGAAGTTAATGCCCAACGGTCATGCAAACATTGGCGGCAAGTACTGAAGAATAAATGTGGCCCCTATCGGTAATATACTGTAGATTATTCTTAGCTATGTATGACAAGACTGCTTAGCGCTAAGTTAATCAGGAATTCAGTAGAAATGATTCGCAACCAGTTTGTCATGTGCAGCTAATAACAATACACGATAAATTACGGAGGAGTAGAGTGTGACCACAGTTCCCCTTTAAGCAAACATTCGTCATGTGTTTCAAGTTGACGATAATACTAACCGGAGTCATCGACCTTCATGCCATCGCAACCGTAATCTTCAGGAAAGGCATCTTCGACATTTCGATTCAATGTCACACACTGAAATAACCGTTTGATACGGGGAATGCATATTAAAATGGATTAAAGTCCCCATACCTCGGTGGAGTCGCCATTGATTCTCTTGAGTATCAATGCTGGGTGATTGCACACCTTCCGAAGAGCGTCGATGACCGCAAAGTGTTGCGCTGACATCGACGAGTACACCACCCCCATCAATACCTGCCGGTACACCGCGATTTGCAACGGCGACGGTCGACAGAATAGCACAAAGTCAGCTGAAAAAGCCAAAGATGAGCTCGCTTTTCGATGAGAAAACACCGTTTTTCACCAAGAATGATAATCGTTTCATGATTTTTACATGTGTAAATCGATAGAAAAAAGAGCTAGCGACTTTTGAAGCAATGTGCCTTATTCAATCTAAGATTTCTTGTTACTGATCGAAAATTTTGAAAATAGCTAGCAAGACATACTCTTCGACGGCAAGTATTGGCTGTTGACGTCGGCGGTGCGGCGCAGAACGCAGAGAGAGATCATCGCCTGGAGCTCCTGAACGCGATCTTTGCCCAACTCGACCTGATCCTCGTCGGCGTCGCCATCGCGACCCTGAGCGATGGCGGTCTCGTAGACGCGCTTGAAAGTCCTCAACTGACCGAGATGGCCGGGGTTGACAAAGTCGACGAGGGCGTAGAGCTCTTGCAGATCGTTCTGTACTGGCGTGCCGGTCAGCAGGACCCGACGGGGAATGTCCAAACTCGTCAGAGTGGTGTTGATCTTCACCGCCGCGTTCTTCAATCGATGCCCTTCGTCGCAGACCAGCATGTCGAAGTCCATCTGCTTCAGACGCTCGCAGCGCAGAGCCATTTCGTAGCTCATGATCAGCACCGGGTTCATTGCGGCCGTATGCTCGAACGTCTTCTGATCTTGCGTTTTCGTCAGTGCCAGCACCTAAATGATGGAGATTACATAAACTGCACTGAAGTGCTGAGCAGAATGGAGGAGATAAAGTCAATGTACAGAGTGAATCAAAAAAAGTAGGTCACTACTATTTTTTGCAATAACTCGCGAATGACTGATCCGATACTCACCATTTTTTACCATAGATACCCTGAATGTTATGTAACATTATATAAAAAATAAGAAAAGTGCGTTTCAAATGAAGTGCGCTGTAAGCGATGGAATGCGGCATCCCGAAAAAACGAGTTTTTAGCACAGGAGCACATGCACAGTGCGTTATCAGGGAGTGCCGTCGGTCTCGCAAGCTCAAATATTCCCCGGGATTCCTTTAGCGCTTCTCATTATTTGTTCCCCTCAGCGACTTGTCGGGCCCTCCCTACACTCTCTCATTTCTGCTTTCTAATCGTTTGTCTCGTTCATAAATGGCGGCCTCAAATCCTAACAAGATGACTATTAAAACTATTTTCCACTTGTGATCCTTCTTAATTGGTTAGTTATTAAAATGATCATTAGGCCATAGCGGCGCATTAATTGCTGTCCAGCTACTCCCCACGTTTTTAATCAGAAACGCTGATCGACATTAAATTTTATTTAAGACATTTAAATGAACATTTCCACCTGGTCTGAGTACCTATTAAGCATTGAATTACAGCAATCGAATCTCAAAATATGTTTGCCGCACTCCTTAACGAACGTCCGAGGGCGTGCGCGGCATGGACCGGTAACGGCACGACCCTTTTCTTTAAAAAATAAGTTCTTGAGCTCATCTGTATATAAGTTGAGAACACACTGTCTAGCCCTTGTCAAGGACTAGGAGCATGTTTCCGTAACGTTCGATTCTATCGCAACTAATTCTGAAACTGTAGCTTCAGTCTTTGAGCAACTCGAAGACTTGCAAACTTGATTTTACAGAGTGTAAGTGTTGAACAATCGTAAAACGTTCTTGCTTTTGATTTACCCTATTGTATACGAATAAAACAAAAAGTTAAACATGCTAAAAATCAACTTCAATGAGTAGGCCTTATGTGAGCTTAAACCGGAGATGACTAGCTAAACTGACATAACTAACAATCGTAATAAAGTATTCAAGCTTGGTGCAACAACAATAGCAATCTATGCACCATCATGTATATATTAGCATCATTGACGAAATATTGCTGTTATAGACCTATGCTTTACTCTCGTTTTTGTGTTCGTGAACCTTTCGTTGTAGGGTCCTTTTAGGCCATAGTCATAGAAGCATTTGGCTACCTGACCCTACTTTTTCACTCAATTTTAATACGCTTATAGCGAGGAACCTTCGTTTTTCATAGATCTGTTTAGTGCGCTTGTAGTTTGAAGCTTTATCAAGAGAAAAGATCATTCTGTTTAGTATCCAACCGATCACAGTCATGTCAGCAACCAACCTCACCGATATAGTGAAATCTCTCAGCAATTCGACCATAAAAAACTCGATCTACGTTCCTGTGACTACTTGGGAAATGCGACTTCAAGCTAACTGGCAACCTCTGTTCGGCTACAGTCTAGGAACAGTCCTATGCATCCTGATCATCTATATCAGCATCTTTAGCAAGCACATTACCGGTGACTACAAATGGTTTGTCCTAAACCAAGCCCTTGCCAACATCGTCTTCGCAATCGGTAGTTTATCGTGGACTCTGGTGGTTGATGTAAGGTACACACTGGTCGGGTTTCTTCGGCTTTATGATAGTGCTGCTCCTCCGCTTTGGGTTAGCATATATTACAACGTAGCATTCTTGCTAATGAGCACATTGGGTGAAAACGCTAGGGTATTTTCACTGTTCGCGACCGTGTTTAACCGTTGGATGGCGATTGTAATGCCAGATCACTATCAAAAATTTATGAGTACTCGCTTGATAGTTTTGTACTGTACTTTATGCTATGTGGTTGTCATTTTCAATAATGAAAATTTGAAGAAAATGATGAAGATTCCAAATGTAGCTCAATTACTAATTTTAGCTGGTTTTTTTATGATACCTTGGCTATTGAGCATCATTTTAAGTGTTAACATTCTTTTTAAACTCTGGAATCATATGCGTACCACGACAACTATTACAGACAAGAGACGGCTCCAAGAGTCGCGAATGGTATTATACTCTTTGATTATTCAAATCATAGTGCTATTCGTTGAGAAAATTCCCGATCATGTTTTTTTTATCTATCTTAATCTGCATGCTGTTACACGGAACAATTTCGGCCTTGACACTCTTGTAGGTGTGTTAAACAAAATTGATCCCATCCGTGAAATGTATACCGGCGCATATACAGGCATTATCATTTTTATCACCATGCGACCTTACCGTAGGGCTCTGCTGTCTCTGATTTCACCAATTACAAAATTCTGTCTGCACCATTTGAAACCGAATCTTACACCGACGACAACTGATAATAGAGTGACACCAAAGCCTAATGTTGTGAATGTTCAACCTGCACGGCGTGCGAATAGTCCATAAATTCGTTCAATGACTAATAACTCTGTTAATACACAACCCAACTCAATGCGATTTTTTCCATTTTCTTAAGTTCTTTTAAACTCAAGTTCTTATTTTTTATCTTTATTTTATACATAAATTTATTGGATCAATCTCCTTTTAATTATGTACCATGCTTATAAAACTCTGGAATTATTTAATGCAGCGATCATTTGCACGAAGATGCAAAATCGTGCATTGCGTTTTAATGGTCGTAAACTGAGCTATTGTGACGGAATTTTATGATTAAATATTGAACATTCTTAATTGATAAGAGTTCGAGAAGGTTCAGAAAGTCGCCTTGAATTAGATTGCGAATTACAAAAGTTATTTGTCATCAAACGTGTTCATGGACTTTTGACACAGCCTGTAGTCGTACTGTGTCTGTAGCTCCTGCGAGCAGTTCTGTTCTTACAAAGCGATCACCAGTGTAATCCGCTGTTATTTGTTCGTAAATTTGTTTTTAATTGGCTCCGTTCATTGTGTTGATGCACATATTACTGTTCGTCCTAGTAGTGTTTCGGTTGCGGCTTGTGTCTAAAATTTGCTTTCTGTGCTTCTTCAAATGTTGAATAACATTCAATGTAACGTTTATTTGTGAGCGGATACGTCTAATCTGTTGTCTGGATTTATTTCGCATAAGCTCAGCTGCTGAAATCTGTTATTATTTGGCTTTATTTTGCATCCATATTTCAGTCATGCAAGACTTTGTGCCAGAACTATAATACGCAGTCTGGTGAGTTCAAATCTCATCTGCTGAGCTTAGGCAGAACAAGTTCTTGTCGATTTTAAATATAATTTTTCTCTACGGCGTGCATTTTGATGGAAGTATTATCTTTTTGTTGTTTTTTAAAATACTGTTTACTGTGTTATTGTGATGGTGTTATTCTGTTGGTTTGGTGTCAGAGTACATAATAAATCGATGTTGTGTTGCTTTATGGATACACAGAAAACTTTCGTCTACAATTAATGTTCGTAGAATGCATCAGCACAGCTAAGGGAACTAGGGTCGTTTGGGAAGCTAGGGTGGCAAAGAAAGTTATGTATGACGCTTCAAAATAGCTGAAAGATGCTGAAAGATTTTCGTCTTGAGATATGGCGGGAAATTTAAACTTGAGCAGATGACTACAATAACATAATCAAAATCCTTGTTTCTATATACAATTCGAAAGGGACTATTGAGAGGAATCTGAAACTGACCAGAACTTTACAATTAATGCAAAAATAAGAAAGCTATGCAAGAAAGAAGAGGTCGCTTTTTCCACTTGTCAGTTTTTCAAATTTTCGTCAAAATCTCGGTCATAATGAAAGTTACACTAGGATTGTCCCACTGACTCTGGGCTATCCAACAGTGCCATAAAAATTAAAATTCGTATACTGGAACAATGTTCTCTTTAAGCTCAAAGTCGGCCCATGCCAAAAGTACGGTAAGTCATTTGTGCGGAAGGAGTCTCAAACCTAGTCCACATTTGATGTATGCTTAATTCGAATTTTTTACTACTTTTCGTTGAATCCTTTTCAAATTTGCTCGCGTACAGTTATTTTATCAGATTTTCTAATTGAACTGCGATTGAGTTACGCGCATGCTTCCCTGTTAAAAACTCGTTTTTTGGAGTTGTCACACTCCATCGCTAATAGCTGCGCTTCACTTGAAACGGATTTTTCAGATTAATTAATGCAATGTTAGATAACATTCAGGGTATCTATGGTTAAGAAATAGTGAGAATCGGAACAGTCATTCGCGAGTTACTGTAAAAAATAGTAGTGGGCTACTTTTTTTATTATCCATCCTGTATGTTGAAGGGTATGCTTCGTTAATTGCTGTGTATTGTTGTCTGCAATTGTGCTGTTATTCTGTGATACGGAAGTTTGCGCTTATAAGCGCTGACATCCGTTTGTAGTACTACTTCTGTTCTCGCGTCATTTCCTGACTGGCAATCTCCTCCCTTTAGTTCCGGTTGCACAGTTATCGAACGCCTCCCCCAAACACTTTGACACATTTTCCATTGATGCGTCCCGGAATAGTCATTTGTGATACTATGATAGACCGGTTGATCCTCCGTAGTCCGGACATGTCAATTCCAGCGGGGCCGCTATTCACACCGCGCCACTACTACCTTTGTTCACTTATGTACCCTATCACTCTGCGTAACCAGTCGTATCCTTCTCCTACCTCCTGCTTCCCAGATAAGGATACAATAAACGTTAACACTAATCAGCCGCTAACCGACTGGTCGGCTGCATTAGTTTGCTACCTTACCTTGAGACGTTGATCACCAAGCCATTTGCGGAATTCATTCTGCCAGTTCTGAACGAGCGAGCAAGGACACACGAGCAGGATACGCTTGACGAGTGGGCGTTGGCCGTATGCGTTCTGCTTCAGCAACGTCCAGATCAGTGTGATTGTCTGTAGACTCTTGCCGAGACCTGAGCATGTAAGAAATAACTAATCGGCATACAATCAGAAGATATGAGGCTGTGATGTAGGTTTTATTGTTAAAGGAGGACCAGGCGAAAAATTTCCGGTAGCTCCTTGCGCGTGACTGAAGTAGACAAGAGAATTTGATAGATTTCAGTGCCGCAAGAAAATTTCCTCATATGAGAACTTCAGTCTCCCTTCATCAGAGGAATGTACCGTCTATTATTCTTAGCCACGCATGATAAAACTGCTTGGCGATAAATTAACAACAATATAATCTGACACGATTTGCAGCCCGCTCGTTATGCACAATAAAGAACAACCTACAATGCATTCCCAGAACAAGAGATGACAGGAGTTTCCACTGAATGCGCCCGCATACTGTTACGAGCCACGGTCGGACTAGTAATCTCAAATAATCCTCTAAGATTACTTAATCGCTTCTCACTCTCATTATCTGTTCTCGCGGTGACTGGTTAATCCTCTCACTGTTCTTTGTCTCCTCCCTTCTATTGTTCGACCGCTCGTCGCGTTATACACCGCCCTTCATCATAACTCTTCACTATTGCATTCTATTTCGTAACCCTTGCATTCAATTCGTCACTTTTGCATTCCATATCGTCAGAATGCTGATCTAATTGAATGCAGGGGTTACGAAATACGATGCAAGAGTAATGAAATATGGTGCAAAAGTGACCAATTATGATGAATGGAGGTGTAAATCGTTGCCTCAAATCCTAACGCATACCCATGTCATCGGCGAGGATAGCCCCCATCATGTCGGCGTCGTTCATGCCCGTCACGCAGCGGTAGAGAAATTCGACGCCTTCGCGCTGATGCGGTCGCAGATGCTGCGAGAGTCGCGGATCGACAACCACCTAAACATATAAACATTTCTTTTGTATATTCGCAGTCAAACTTCGCTTGCGCCGACCTTGACGATAGGCAGATTCTGTTTGTTGTTTTCGCGCTGGTGCCATTCGGGCGGGTCGGGCATGACAAGCGCGCCCGGGGCCTCGGGGTTGAAGAGAGGCAGATGATCGCGCTGGCGGTTGATCAGAGTCCGCTCGCTCATGACCACGTCGTTCGTGTCCTTCAGCGGCTGCACAAACGGCTTCCACTGGAACTTTAGCGGCGGTCGTTTCGCCGGCGGTTCTACCGCGTCCTCTTCTTCCTTTGTCGCCTCCGCTTTAGACGCTCCCTTTCCCGTGAAGCAACGCCCGCTCGTGTACGTCTCCAGCGGGAGTTCACTCTGCACCTCCATCTCCTTCCCTCCGATTACCATGCGACTGCCCTCGCCCAACTCCTGAAATCATCCAATTGACTGCCGAACAAAGCAATCCTACTCAAACGAACGCTCAATTCGGCGAGTTTGAAGTTGGACGCGCGAGCGATCACATGTTGCGTCTTGCTCATAAGCGAGGCCGTGCGACCCGTGCACAGCAGATAGCCATCGTCCTCCCACTTCTTGTGCTTGCGCGTCGAGCACTTTGCCCAAACGACTTCGAAGAAACGAGCCTGGTTGTCGACGATTGCCGGAATCGCCGCTTCAGCCGCCGCCGGATTTGCCGACGAAGACGATGCATTTTGTACATGAGATACGAGATCTGGTTCGCAGTTGATGTCGTTTTCCAGAGATGTAACGGCCGGCAACGCGATAGGCGCAAAATGAGCGGCCACTTTGGGCAGTCGCACTGCTTCAACACTCAACTGGCGGTTTTCCTGCGCATATGTTGTTATTCTTTGCGGAACGCGAAATCCTCCCACACCACCGCCACCCACGGCGCTCGGCGCTTTTGATCGACGCATTGTTATCTTCCTACAAAGGCAAGATTACGGTAATACAAGCGGCGTTGAAAGGTGAAATGCAAGCTGGTGTGTCGTGTTTTTTTCTCAGCTTTTACTACTGTTATTCAACGGTTTCCTAACATGCCAAGTCAAGTGATGTTGTAGTTATGTCGGCATTACAGGAATGTCAAAGTCTCGGATAAGAAACGCCCTTTGCGGTGCGTGCACATTATAACCTTGGATACTCTCTATCCGAAATCGCTAGCTTTCAATATACTGCCCTTGCGGCTACACAAACGAGCGTATTTCACGGCTGCGTCCGGCTCCCATGTAAGCGTCGGTGATTTTCTTCCCAAAGCGATTGCCAACGACCACTCTGCACGGTCAGTGACCGCAAACGCACCGAGCTTCAGACTCAACCACGACAATGTCAATACGATCGTCGCCTATTTGCATTACCGCTTGCAACGCTACCGCATCGCCGACTACAAGCGGATGGTCGAGTAGATGGACGGCGCTCAGCAGCTGCAGATCGGTTAGCTGATCCAACTGATCGAACAGCAAGTTGTGCTAATGGCGGCCGAGTCGGTTGGTGCGCCGCCTCGGCGTTTGCTTCAACTGGCCGATTATGTTTCACTTCACACAGCATTCGCACGACGCCAAGTTCGCCGAATACTAGCCGACTCGAACGCTTCGGCGCGTTCATTCAGTTGCCAATGGGCACTAACTGCCCCGCCCTCCCCAACGACTTTTGCAGACTACAAGAAAAACAATCATCCCCACGCCAGCGCTGCATGAGTAACGATCAACGCCGTCGACCAAACGATCGCCTAGCAGCTGTTCCAAGGCGTTTGTAACGCCACGTTGAGAAAACCGATCAATCATAACCTCGAAACTGCCAGTCTTCGCGTCGCTCAACAAACTCTCTTCACCACCACTCAGCGATGTAATGATCTCATCACGACAGCAAAAACAACTTCAGCTCAAAGTCCACCAGGGAGGCACTGACGACTAACTATCAACCCAAAAGTCTTTCAGTTGCGCTAACTTGCCTGATGCTGATGTTGTGGTCTTAAAAGAGGCCGACTGCAAGCGATCACATTGCTCTCCTCAAGCATCAGGGCTTCTGCGCAACGAGCGAAGCAGGTGGAACATGCCCCGACCTGTTTCCCTTACAACCAGCCACACCCGACTCCATCGGAGGCCGGCAAGCGTGCCGCATGACTATCATAATTTTCCATCTCTCTGTCCAACGTCATTCCGCAACGGCTTTTTCACCCTCCACTTTTGTGCTCAATGGCAGTAAACAGCGATACGCTGAACCGATAAACACAATTGACATTCTGAAGACGGCGATTCCGATGAGTGCTCATTGCGTTGGTCATTTAATTCTTCGACACAATATCAGCGAGTTACAAAACAGCCACTAGTACAAGCAAAACATACCGTTCAAATAACGGTACACAGTATTGATAAGCGAGCAAATTATCATGGATTCAAATAAGAATAGTGCTAGAATCAGATTGTATAGTACAGAGAAAACGGAGCGAACGACGCACTGATCGTTGACAAATGGAGCATAGAGAATAACTGGAATCATGTGGCGTAGTACGATGCATCATAACACGACGGCATGCGAGTACAGCACCCACCGTGAACCGTCAAGGACGATGACTCCGCCAAATGCCGGCTAAGAATATAGTGGGCGGGGTGGGCGTTGCTGATCATTGATGACGCTATACGTTAATAAACCGCTACACTAACACCTGTATCACAGTTTAATGGAACAACGCCGCAATCGGTTGAGATAACACTTTCATATTATTGCGCATCACCGATTAACTAAGTGCTGCACAGCTCGGCTTAAATAAACAAACGCAATATGTTGTGAGCGAAGCAAACGACGCCAGAGGCGGCCTGGGGGGGAAGAGTTGAGGTGGTTGGCGCTGCCATTTTCTTCACTCACATTTGGAAGAAATTTTTCATAAACTAAGTGGCTTTTAAAATTCGCGATAATTTGAATGCGGTAACATTTTTAACAAGTACTGATTAGAGTGGAATCTAGAGATCTAGTGGCGGTGGTGGAACTACATCCAAAGTAGTAAGCTTTGGAGGGCGGTGATCACCTCTGAACGGCGAGATTGGTTCGCTACAATGGCCAATTTAGGTTACATTATGGCGTCTGCGCGCCAGACAAAACCGATGATGCGTTCTCAGCACTTTTCTATCGAGAAGCGAACGGCAGCGCGCTTGCAAATTTTCCATCGGGCGACTAGAGATATGCTAAGAAATAGTCGCCAAACTGCCACAGAGGGAAGAGAGAACAGACAGCGCCGACTGATAACAAAGCGAACAGATGAGACGTCGTAAGGCATTCGCTGCGGACACTAATAACGACAGCGCGGCTACGTCTTGCAGTTCGACGACAACCACGTTAGCCCCTCGTACAGTCCGTCGCCCGTCGTCGCGCACGCCGGCTGCACGTACCAGTTACGGTCCCGAATGCGAGTTAGTCCTAGCTTCTCTTGTATCTCGTGCGGCTTCATCGCTGAACGTCAAAGTCGATTTAAATACAATCAACTGCATGGTTATGGGGGAGAGACGGCAGTAAAAAAATTAAAAAAAACGATGGCAATCAATACAGTCTACACCAATACAATACTGATAACAACCGCATGCAAAAGCAGAAGAAAACGAAGTAAAATTGCACTTACAGTCGCCGAGATCCTGCTTATTAGCGAAGACGAGAATGATTGCGTCGCGCATTTCGCGGTCGTTGATGATCCTATGAAGCTCCTGCCGCGCCTCGTCGATTCGGTCGCGATCCGCCGCGTCCACCACAAAAATCAGCGCCTGTGTCCCCGTATAGTAATGCCGCCATAGTGGCCGGATCTTGTCCTGACCGCCAACATCCTGCATATTTCTCGACGTTAATCTCTCTTTCTAACAATTTCACAATCCAACTCTACTCACCCAAACATTGAATTTAATATTTTTGTACGTGACCGTCTCCACGTTGAATCCAACAGTCGGTATCGTTGTCACTGACTGGCCAAGCTTGAGCTTGTATAAAATTGCTGTAAGAAAATAAACGGATAGAACAAGCACAACAAGCAGAAGAACACTAGAAATTAATAATTTAGGAGAGAAAGCGAGAAAACGTACTGGTTTTGCCCGCTGCGTCGAGTCCAAGCATAAGTATCCGCATCTCCTTCTTTCCAAAGATTTTCGATAGCAGTTTGCCCATGGTGCCTACTGAATCGAATGCTCAGAAGCACATCAAAAAAGGCGATGACGCGTCGTCTTCGGACGCGAATAATAGCACGCGAGACGTAGAATCAATCGTGCAGCAACAACAAACGTCCACACGAAGGTAGTGAGTGATGAATCAGCCTGAGAATATGTTTGCGCTTGGCTCCCTCGGCTCAAAACGTCTGCGGTCGCGGCTAAGGCGGGGCGGCGTTGAATTGGCAAAAATGAGTAACGCCAAATCGCCGCTTCAAATCCACCACCGATCTTGCGCAAGCTGGAATCAATCAGCAGTATCGACGCAAAGTTCTCTCCTCCAACCAGAAAAATATCGAAAAACTGGAAACCGGTAGCTGGCTTTTTCAATTTGCGTCGCGCGTGCAGAAAGTACGGAAGCGTGCGTTTCGGCGTGTGCCAGATAAGTTATTGTTGCGTAGTATACCGATTTCAAATATGAACCGCGACTCACGCGCAATACCGTAACACGGCGATTTCTGAACTAAACTTCCAAGTTTCTCTTTTTGTGACAGAATTTTCAGAGGTTGATGACCAGCTTCGTCATCAAAAGTGATACATAACCAGTGATTTGCGAAGAAAGCACCATTAATACTTGACTTGTAGTCATGGTGAGTTTTATTGCTCAATAGATTTCAGCGCTGCTGCTTCTGTCTCGCTCCATATTCGCATCGTGCAAGATTTAAAATCAAACTGCACTTCCCCATTGCTTCGCTCTATTTCACGCATACAAGGCGAAATTATCGGCTTACTTTTGCAGGTTTCGATAATCTCGCGTGTCGACACAGCGCATCGAGAGATGATTGTACGTTGAGCTTTATTTCTTGGGTCTTTCCTCGTGCGTTGGCCACGTCAGCATTGTTTATGTTTGCAGCACGATGCTCAAATGAACTACTATGGAACGAGACTAGCCACCTGTTCGAGCGACCGCCTAATCAAGATTTTCGACGTCAAGCCGAATGGTCAATCATTCCCCATAGCGGAACTCACTGGGTTCGTAACACTCGTAATTGTGTGTGAACATTGCAAGCTAGTGTAGAGAACGAAGAGCACACGTTTTGAATTAGACGGCGTGCGTTGAGCGAAGCGATTGCAAAAATTATTTACGACGTGTGAAAGCGGATATTCTTGTTACATCGTCACTTATAGTGCATGGATTGGTGTAGGGAAGTGCGTGTGGGGGGCTTTATATAAGATTATCTGGAATGCAATAATTCTCTCACAACTGTGTTATATAATTTCGATTTAAAGGGAAATTCCGATTGCCTAAAGCTGGATGCAATATACTGTAGAATATTATTAAGGGACAAATTTCAAGGCTGCTTAGCGGTAAGCGAATGAATATGTAAACTGCTATGCTTTGCAGTCGGCGTGCAGTGCTGTGCTCAAAACAACGTTTCTGCAGATTTAAGCATGACCGGAGTTTTCTTTTAAAGTGCTTTCGATACATGATGCAGACCGCATCGAAATGTCTCCCAATTAAATGAAATGTAAAATGCAAATTTCAGTCACGAAGGACCAGTGTGGCAAGTAACATGGGCACACCCAAAATTCGAGAGCGTGCTGGCGTCTTGCTCGTACGATCGTAAAGTAATCATCTGGAAGGAGCAGCAGGGCGGCAAATGGAATCGCTTCTACGAATACAACCAACATGACGCGTCAAGTAGGATCATTTTGTCTAACATTGACCCTCCTTCATTCCTCCTTTTGCAGTCAATTCCATCAGCTGGGCTCCGCACCAATTCGGACTGATACTCGCTTGTGCCAGTACCGACAACAACATCTCCATTATCTCCTACCAAGGTCAGCGAATGATGTTATTCTCACGTTCACCCTGAATTCCACCCTGATATTCACCCTCATGTCCACGTTCATGTCCACTCCTTTGTAGCCAGCGACCATTCGTGGGATGCTCGCAAGATCCTCAAGGCCCATGAGCAGGGCTGCAACGCCGTGTCGTGGTGTCCAGCGACTGACGGTGGCTCTCTGGTCGATCAGTCGCACAACGCCGTCGTCAAGCGCCTCGTGTCCGGCGGCAACGACAAGCGCGTCAAGATTTGGAAGTGAGTGCCGATTGCTACTGAAATGATCGCCCCATTTTGGTTTGTTGAGAAACCGTTTCGTAGTATGTCTAATGTTGAATGGAAAGTTTATCGCGGCTGAGGTTATCTACGCTTCGATTTTGAGTTTGATTCGCAGACTCCCAAAACTCGAGTTTGGTCTCGCTATTTCAGTCTTACTCTAACTTGTCAATGAGTCAGCACGCCAGTTTTATAATCGATATTGTTATACCGCCCGCACCTACTAATGAAAGGTTCATAATTAGCTATGAAATTGTGCCATTATAAAATAATGAATATTAAATTACAAATTAATTAATTATCACTCGCGTGCTTGCAGAGAAGAGCAAGATGGCAGCTGGAAGGTGGAGCATTCGTTCGAAGGTCATCTCGACTGGGTGCGAGACGTGGCGTGGGCGCCAGCCGTCGGTTTCCCGGCCAGCACCATCGCCTCATGCGGACAAGTATCCACTCACTCTCACCCATCATTCCTCTGACCGCTCACCCTCTCATTTCAGGATAAACGCGTGCTCATTTGGCGCTGTTCCAACTTGGACCAAGGCAAGTGGGAGTCGAAGCTGTTGGCGACGTTCGACGATGTTGTTTGGCATGTCAGCTGGTCCCTGTGCGGAACGATTCTGGCTGTCTCTGGCGGGGACAATAAGGTGCGGATTATTTCATTGTTCTGCTGTCTGGCAGATTGTCAGCGACCTGCTTTAAGCATACTGGAGAACATCTTTGCCGTATTACTGTATACTTTTTTCACCTCGTTGTTATCTTAGATAATTTTAATTTGGCTGCTATGCAATCTCATTTTCGGACAGTTTTAATACTTGCGCAGTTTTTTCATGCGCAACGTTTCGCGCGCCTAATATAACGGTCAAAGATAACGAGACGCAAAAGTATACGGTATTTCGACTGACGCCTCCTTGCATTCCAGCAAAGTAGCGTATATCTGTTTGCTCTCAGTTAACGCAAAGTATTGACTCGTATTTGGGACAATTAGTTGATGAGTGAGTTAAAATGAGTTCATTTCTTTCAGGTGTCTTTGTGGAAGGAAAATCTCGAAGGCGAGTGGGCGTGCATTTCCGACAGTGAGAAGGACGACAATCGAAGCGAAGGTTGAATGATAGGCCATAAATACTGAATAAATTATGCACTTTCATTGTTCTGTTACTTGTCTGTTTCTCTTCAAGCTCTGTAAAGCGGTATTTGCAAACGCAAGTGAAACGAGTAACGTTTATCCGCGGGGATCTGCACTCTGTTCTTCATACAATTTACACAACAGCTCTTTAGAGAGAGTGATCAATTTTTTCGACGTCATCTCGCTGTGAAGTATACGATACCATTCGGGAGCGAGAGGGAAGTCGACGGAATGAATGCGCAAGGCGAGATTCAAGCAGATGATGGCGACGGTTTGCGGGGAGTGCGCGGTGACCCAATCGGGGCGGGCGTACGCGTCTCGCAAAAGAGTCCACGCCGTCTCTGCCAAAGGCGATCGCTCCCACGCCGACGGCGACAGCCAGTGCTTCAGCGTGACGAGGTAGTGTAAGAGGAACTAGAACGGAAATAGTCGTGTCAATGTGGCGCAAAGGAGCGTTGGGTACTACTTTGTGTGGGTGCACGAGTTGCAATTGGAAGCCCATAGTGCGCAGCACCAAGTACTCTAGTCGGCCGACTCCTTCGCGCAGATTCCAGTAATCCTCATCCACTTCGATCGGCGGCTTGTTAGGGTTGATCACTCTGGAATAAAGAGAACGACTACACAGGATAGACAATGCTGATGATTGCTGTGTTGTCAGCTCGTCGTCTTTGTCTTTATTTCGTAGCGTTTATAGATAGGGTTGATAGAGGATTAGTAGTCGCAAACTGATATTGCGACCGTGCATGTGCGTTATACGCCGCGGCGAAGGGCTAGTATTTCTTGTGCTTTTTTACGAATTCTGATTTAATACCAGAACTCATTAGACTTCTCATTTCCCACTAATTGTCCGCTCACTATTTCTGAAGGTGAACTAACAGCGTCCAGCCCCGTTCTATCACATTTTAACGACAGTACAACAATGTGTAACAGACCTGTAGCAAACATTCGTAACGTCGCGAATTTTGAGCATATCTTCTTCCACTTTACCCGCGAGGTACAAACATGCCGCTCCAATGGTCTGCAACGATTTAGTATACAGTGACGCTTAATACGCTATGACGGGAAAACCTACATATGGACAAACACTAGACTCTTCGGGCGGCATTCTGTTCAAAAACTTGTAACAAATGACGACAGCTGCAGCGACTGTACTGCTTTTAGCTTCCAATTTCACGCCTATAATAAAGTTAGGGAAGCGTTTAAATGAAAGATCAGCACTGACTGACCGGCTTCCATGATGTACTCGAAGACTTTGCGGTGCTTCAGCATGTTGCAATTCCTATTAATACAAGTTATAAATGCAAAAAGACGTTTAAGTGAGCAAATATGCTCTTGGAGCCGTGTAGAAAAACACAATCAAGACGTATATTCGACCAAAGTTAGCTCATTTATCAATTTATTACGGCGCATATAATTGGCACAATCAATCACAGAGTAGCACCCCATAATTTTCAGCTTCTCCGAAGCCAGCCAAAAGCTGCATATAACCGATCCTGCATATAATCAGTGTTCGCATACAGTGCACAGCGGAGAGAAGAAAATCGGGAACCAGCTAGCCAAAAGTTGCATATAGCTGGGTCTTGCAAATTAAACATTTTCACTCTAATAAAGACACTTTTCAATTCAAAGAGGATGCTTTCCAAATCAAAAAATGACATTTTCATAACAATTTTACCAGAAGAGCGTACTTTTTGATTTGGAAAGTGTCCTGATTAAAGTGGAAATGGTACAACCGGGCCGCACAAAACCGGATTTCAATGTATGAGTCGCTTAAGTGGAACACACTTTTAACATTTGATCGATCGTATGGCCGATCACAGCTTGGCTGGCGCTATCGTTCATCCGGTAGTCGGCGGCGCGTCGCATGACAATCTCGACGTCGGGCGACTTGATTTTTTCGACCAATTTGAGCATGTTCTACAAGGATAATTCAGCAAGTCACTTGAGTAGTTGGGTAAGATGGCAGATTGAACCTGATAAGGTGCGACGTCGTCAGCCAGCGAGTGGATGCAACGAAGAGGACAAGTAATTGGAATGGACGTGTGATGGAGGAGATCGAAAGGAGCGCTTTCTGTCAGCATCCGACTGTTGATGGGCATCTGTCGATCTTCGCTGTTCACCATCACAGTCTCCCCTTTATTCAATCGCACACGCTGCTGAAATAAAGGAAACAGTAAGGTTCACTGCGCACCGATAGGTCGCAGCTTTGCTTAACACTTTCACACACATCGGCGCTAAGGCCAGATGCAAAACGCGGAAAAAAGCCGCAAGAGACGGAAATAGTGACGATGCCAGCGATGCGGTCGGGTCGTTCGAGCGCCGTCAGCAACGACAACCATCCACCCATACTTGATCCGACCAGAATCTGCAGTAATCACATAAAAGTGTGTTTATACTATCACAATGGCTTGTATTACTTGGCATATTATGCATTATTTCGGATTATCAAGTGATGTAATATCTACACTTTTATGATTATAGTGATTATTTTTGATATCCATTTGTTATTTTTATAACTTTGTACACACCGAAACAAGGTGTGGGATCGAGAGTAAATAATTTGCAGGACCCGAAAGCATATACAGTAATGTTAGTATTGTTTTGCGCGAGTGACGCAAAATAATTGACTTTTTGCCGTACGCTAACAAATTCGGTCACACGCCCCATTTAGGCGTAGACAACAGTAAAAAAATAAAGTTGTGCTTAACACAATGAAAAGTCTTATTTTGAAAGCTTAATTAACATTAAGGACATTGAAATGACAAAACATACTTGAGGACCATCGGTGAGTTCGTCGAGAACAGTTAGCACGTCTTGTCGCCACTGTTCAAAGCTGTAGGTCTTTTTGCCATCGTCAGACACCGACTGTCCCAAGTCGGTATAGTCGAATCGAATGAAAGAGTGTCCGCGCTCGACTGCCAACTGCTCCAGGGCAATGGCCTTGACGCCGGTCATGTTCGACATGAAGCCGCCGATGTACACGATGCCCGGTAGTTTCGCTCCATCCCGCTTCACATACCCCAGTGGAGGCAATAACTCCCGGCTCAATCGCACCGCCTGACCGCTGCTCATCTACAAATCACTCTTTACTGACACACTCCTTTTTCATCTAACATATGTATGTCTTTCAATGGCAAAAACCATTCACATACCTGTCCAAGAACGACACTTTCCCGTCTCAAAGTATTTATACATCACCAGTGCATTTTTTTGCGACGTATATAAATGGCACTATCAGTAATAGAGTTAAAGCCGGTTACTTTCAGTTTACTGGGAATCAGCCGAAAGCTGCATATAGCCGGGTTCTGCATATAATCGGATTAGCATACAGTTCAAAGCATTAGGAAGAAAAGCGGGAGCCCGCTAGCCAAAAGCTGCACATTACCGGGTTCTATTGTATAATATGATTAAGTGGAACACTCTTGCAACATGTGATCGATAGTACGGCCGATCACAGTCTGACTAGCGTCATCGTTCATCCGATGGTCGGCGGCGCGTCGCATGACAATCTCGACGTCGGGCGACTCAATTTTTTCGACCAATTTGAGCATGTTCTACAAGGATATTTCAGCAAGTCACTTGAGTAGTTGGGTAAAGTGGCAGATTCAACCTGATAAGGTGCGACGTCGTCAACCAGCGAGTGAATGCAACGAAGGGGACAAGTGATTGGGATCGATGTTCGATGGAGGAGATCGAAAGGAGCGCTTTCGGTCAGCATTCGACTATTGATGGGCGCCAATAGATCGCCATTTTTCACCATCACAGTCTCTCCTTTATTCAATCGTAGACGCTGCTGGAATAAAGGAAACAGTGAAGTTCACTGCGCACCGCTACAGTGGAATTCGTTTATAACTGTATATGGGGGGACCAAAAAAACTACCGATATAAGCAAACTTATTCGTATGGGAGATGCACTTTGGGACCGGCAAAAATTACCGGTATAAACGAAATATATGTATAAGCGAAACCGCTATAAACGAATTCTACTATAGTTAGCAGCATTGCTCAACAATTTCACTCACCTCAGCGCTGAGGCCAGACGCGTAACGCGAGAAAAAGCCGCAAGAGACGGAGATGGTGACGATGCCAGCGATGCGGTCGGGTCGTTCGAGCGCCGTCAGTAACGCTAGCCATCCGCCCATACTTGATCCGACCAAAATCTGCAGTAATCACATAAAAATCGTATATACTTTCACAATAGCTTGTGTTACTCCGCATGTTACGCGTTTTTCGCCTTATTAAGTGATGTGATATCTACACTTTATGATGATGACGATTATTTACGATATCCATTTGTTACTTTTATACTGTCGTACACACCGAAATAAGGCGTGAGACCGAAAGTACATAATTTGCAGTACCCAAAAGGATATAAAATATAACTGTTTTGTGCAGGTACTGCGCAACAGTCGATTTTTTGCCGTACACTAACAAATTCGATCACACGTCGCGTTTCGGTGTGGACGGCACTATATAGATAAAGTTGTGCTTCACATGATGAAGAAGTTTTATTATGAAAGCTTAGACAACATTAAGGACGTTGAAATAACAGAACATACTTGAGGACCGTCGGTGAGTTCGTCGAGGACAGTTAGCACGTCCAGTCGCCACTGTTCGAAGCTGTAGGTCTTGTGGCCATCGTCAGACACCGACTGCCCCAAGTCGGTATAATCGAATCGAACGAAAGGGTGTCCGCGCTCGACTGCCAACTGCTCCAGGGCTGTGGCCTTTACGCCGGTCATGTTCGACATGTAGCNAGACTAGGAAATCCAACGTCGCCATCGGTAAACTGAACGCTTGGAATGCCCAGGTTGTTTGCGTTAAGATATTTCAGCCTGTTACAACGACAATAACATAAAGTGACGATGGACATTTGCTCTTACTTCGGTAGTTTCGACAAACATCTGACGAAGTTGAAATCGTTGATGTTATTGCCTTCCAAATCGAGTTTAGTCAATTGCTGAAAGCTTGTACTGCACGGCTCCGTCATGGACGTTATGCGATTGAATGACAGCACAACTTCCGCCATTGATGGAAATATCTGTCCGAGAAGCTCAAACTGAAACGCAAAAGAAATTATTCTGTCATCTTGTTATTAGCTTAAATATCGTAATAAGTTCGCGAGCGAAATGTGTGAGTAATATGGTCAAAAAGTAATTATTGAGGGAAAAATCCGATCACTTGTAACTGTGGAGAATGTACAAAATATTTATATCAGCTGTGCATGGCAAGATACTTGCGAATCATATCAATTTTTACTACAACCAACTTCCCCCGAAGCAGCCTTGTTATATGTAGCTAATTGCAATCTACAGTGCATTCGCCTGACCATGGAAGTGACCAAAATTTAAGGCGTTATTGGTGAATATTACACAAATGAAATCGCAATTACCTGCTGCCAGTCAAGTCGGCATTCGCTTAGAATTAAAGTGGTTACGCGTGATGCGCCATCGACTTGAGTTGCTTGCATCAAAGGCTGCATGATGTTCTTGCTGGAAACGAAACGTTCATGCCAGTTATTCTTTGACCACCTACCTTAGATTCAATATGTGCAGTCTTGGTAGGTGCGAAACTAGATAGAAGAGGTCGGACCAGCGAAAGAACAGCGTGCTGCGAATATTGAGCTCCATACATGACCGCAAATTTATGTCACTTTCCGAATTGTCGAAAACGCGAGACACTGGCATCTCGTCGAGAACGACGACTCGCAACAGAGAAAAGTCCCTAAATGGCAACGCATTAAAATGGTTCAATGCAAATGCAACACGCTGAGAAATATTACTGTTGTTGATGTTGAGTTTTATCCATCCGAACGAATTCGATTGTCTTCGATCCGATTTGCTGCTGAGGGAAGGACACTTCGTCCATCTCGCTGGCGTATCGCTCTTGAAGCGCTTTCAAAATACCATGACCAAAGTCGACTCGCTGAGGTCGCACGAAAGACCCGCTATGCGCTGATCTGAAGCTACACGAATGCTTTTTGAAAAGTTAGATAATGTGACTTACGTTGCAACAAAATACTGTTTGTTTTCGTGGGAACCGTCATGCTTGCCCCTCGTTGGATCGTCCCAGTCGACGCCCAACCATTCGCCCGCAAACTTGCCAACTGGACCGATGTAGCGCACTGTCGCTCGGTGGCCGTCAACAACAACACGACTGCCTATTTCGGGAACGGCGACGGTGCCAACTTCTTGGCTCCCCATCGCCTGCTAAAAGTTGAACAGCGATTGTGGACACGTTAGCGGAGCCGTCAAAGTTTCGAACAAACCTTAACGGGAGATATATTCAAGCTGCAAAATGCGTCGATTTTAAATCGTGAAGGACGCCAGCACTGTCTAGCAACAAGCAATGCGAATGACTCGACTGATAGTAAATACCGTAGAAAAATGTGTGTTCCTTACAGCAACAGTGCAAATGAATTATTGTCACTACGACGATTTGCCACAATGTTAACGTTTTGTGGTACACACCTATTAACTGTAACTGAAAAAAGCTGAAATCTTGGCAAATCGTTATCGTACGGCGCGCGATAATTTCAGCTTTGCGATGACATCAGCCGCTTCATTTTTTAGCTAAAAAAGACAATTTGATCGTTTCTCTTCTGCCTAACACTTGTTTTAGTCAGATTGATCTGTTAGGCTTTCAGAGTAGCTTGTAGGCTCATAGGATATCCGACATACTTTGTCCGAGTAGTGCGTTCGTTGGTTGGCCTAAAGCAAGTCTGACGTTATGCTTTCAAAGCTGTGCTTAGGACAGCTATCGCGTGACCGGTTGAAGTAACCTACATATCGCGCTGATAGAGCAAGCCTGGTACAATCATTCAATTACGAGTATTTTCAGACCGCTGGTCGAACGGTTGGAGGATTTGTTTGTGACCAAACACTTCCATCACAATGGAAGAATATGCTCGCGAACCTTGGTAGGATTTCTTAATTACCTTGTCTTTTATATCTAACGATATATTTTGACACTATTTTAATGATTGTCAATGCCAATTATGTGTTTCAGTCCGTGGCGAATTGGCGACGATATTGGAGGCGCTTTTACTATGGGTACTATAGGAGGCTCCTTTTTCCACAGTTACGTTGGATACAGAGACGCAGCTAAGGTACTTCTTTCGAAAAGTCATAGAACTGTTAAATTATTGTTAATATTTTTACTTTCTGCTGCCTGTAGAAATATATTTATTATGACTTGATGAGGACGAGCTTAAATGTTTTTATTGATGTTTTGAATAGGGCAGATTTAAGACTTGTTAAAAGTTAGGGTTTTATTTAGGCAACCCCAAAGTTCAAGGAATCCTCGGCTTTTCGCCCCCCCCCCCTTGAACTTAGATCAGAAGAAACTCCGCCAATCAAATCCTCTCGATATGCTCTATTTTTTAATTCGTCTAATCCAACCCTATTAATAGTATCATGACATCCAGTAGAAACCAAACTAGCGCAAGAAGCGATCAAGCTTAATTATTGTCTGAATCCTTGATGCTGTATAGAGCCGTGGTTTCACATAAGTCCTGAAAAAGAAGCAAATCAATGAAAACGTGATGTTGATTAAGAAAACGACATAAAAATACATAGCTAAAACAGTATCTTTACAGGGTCAGAAACTAGTCTCAATGTTCAAAGAGGTTCGAATGCGATCGCCAGTGACGGGCGGGCAGTTCGCGGCGTGGGGCGGCATGTTCAGCACGATCGATTGCTGTATTGCCAACATACGGCAGAAGGAAGACCCGCTCAACTCCATCGTGTCCGGCGGTCTCACCGGCGCCCTCCTCACGGTCCGCAGCGGTCCGAGGAATATGCTTATATCTGGTGTCGTCGGTATGTTCTTCCTTTCATTATTTCGTATTGTTAGCCATATCCTGATTTGGTCATGTATCGTCAGTTGCAAGACTGTCCAATTCTCCTCTCCCAGCCACATATTCTTGCGGCTAAATTGACTGATCGCTTTGCCTACTCGTCATTTCTACGGTTTCTTTTTGACGTACACATTGGGTCCCGCAATGGTATGTAAGGGTTGTCTAGCTAGTCTCTCTCCAGCGCCTTCCAACTGACGAAGTATTTAGAGTTCTGTCGTCCACACCGAAAAGAGACCGGCGTCCACTTTTGAAGCGCTTGATCAAACAATCATCAAATTACGCGGTCCAAATGAAATACTGTATTCTTTCATGCAGATCGCGCAATTTTATTCGTTTTTTGTCTAGAATTTGAACGCATGCTTTCTTTCGGTGTGAACCTATTGCTATCATTGCCGCTATAAATAAGAATCGACTCATTATATCGTTTCAGGGGCGTTTCTACTCGGTATGATTGAGGGTGTGGGTGTAATGATGACACGGTGGACTGCGCCGGCGTACGATCCAACGATGCCGCCGCCAGACATGCAGGATCCTCAGAATCTGCCGCCCAAGAAAGAGTCTTCGTCTTTGCCAGAGAACACTCCCTTTGGCATGCCGACTCATCTGAGCATGGCCAGTTGAGATCTGCGCGCGCGTTTCTGTTCCAATTGTTCTCCGTACTTCTTAGTCATGTGTTGTTATGTTTACACCTTCATAGCGGTGCCAAAAGCGCCTCATCGAGAAAATAAAGTCATCTAGATATTAAAAACATTATGCCGTGCTTTTGTGCTGCTTACACTCGCGAAATGACGCTTGTAATGTGATCGCTGGCGTTGTTTTTGAGGCATCAGAAAGCAAAATTTTACCCGATTATAATGAGGACAAGCTAGCAGGAAGGGTACAAGCAACCAAAAAAAGCTCATCTAAACAACAACAAATGGTGACAAAATGGTGAAAAAAAGACGTCTTGTTCCTACAACAGTTCACACACACATTGAGCCGATCTCATATGGTGTACATTAGCAAAAGTCGTACTTAAAGGGGAACTGCGGTTATCTCTTGAAAGGAATGTACCGTACATTGTCTTCAGCTACCTCTGACAAGCTGATTACGAATCATCGGTTTGTATTTAATTAAATTACTGCAAAGCAGCTTGTCATAGGTAGGTGAAAACAATATACAGTTTATTACTATCAGTTGAAGATGATCGCAGTTCTCCTTTAAGGCAATGCTAAAGTATGCCGCCTACGTACGACCTTTGATAAGGCGCCCGAAATGAGACCGGTCCATTATCTTTCAGAGAGTGATCAGCTCGACCTCGACGCCAATCGTCTCGAGCAACTTGCCCATGACCGTCTTCTTGAATCCGGCCGCCTCCATTTTCTGGTTGATCTTCGCCTTCAGATTGCGCAATCTAATTGACGCGTGAATGCACACCACTGCAAAATGTGGGATTAGGAAGAGAATATGGCAAGAGTTTATGGTAGGGATGACTCATAAAGCAGCTCTGCATAGATAAATGTCACGAGAGCGGCTTGAGAAATGAAGATATAGTGTTGTTGGAGATTAATGACCATGGCTAACTAGTATTGCTCGGCGCACTAACAGCAAGGCAGGTATAGGGAGATCAAGTTATAACGAAGAGGAAGCACTCCTTATCACGAATCAACTAACCTTAACTGCTATCTAAGAAAGCTTCTATAACTCTGTAAAAGCGGTATCACGTGAGCAGCTTGGGGCGGACTATTCTGAGGATTTTGGGAACCCGTTTAGAAATCTTCTTACAAACAGCAATGTCTTACGCTGTACGGAGCGCGAACCGTGATAATAACGCGCAACAATTCCACCACCATTCATTACCGTCGCCACAGCTTAAGTAACAGGGTATTACTGAGAAATTTTTTATGTATTAGAAGAGGCGATAGCATCTCAAGCACACATTAAACCCAGAGAACATATGAAGAATCGCGTGACTTACGCAGCAAGGGCATGGCAATGCCGTAAAGGAAGACAATGACCGAGCCGAGCACGTAGACGACAAAGTACCCCGCCAGGACGATAGCGATCAGCGTGGCTACGGGATGGTCGCGCTTGAACTGCAGCGCCTCAGGGTTCTTCGACGTCGCGTACAGCACGACCGCGATCACCGTCGCCAGTGACGCAAATCCCAGGATCATATCCTTCGGGTGAACGAATCTGCAAGCATATAGAGTCAAATATATTCAATCAGGAACAAGAAGTCTCCTAAAGCACAGCAGGTGACAAAGATGAGCTCGCTTTTCGGTGCGAAAACATCGTTTTTCACCGAGAATAAAAATATTTCCTTGACATTTTAATGGGTAAACTGATAGAAAAAAGCGCTAGAAACTTTTGAAACAGTTTGCCAGTTTCGAAGCGATCTGAAATATTTGTGAAAAGGGGAGCTACAATTACCCCTAAACTGTGAGAAATAGGCGTATTGTTTTTAGCTATGCGTGACAAGTTATCATAATATAAATCACATTGATACGTGGCTGGCTTATCATGCGCAGTTAAAAACACTTTATGGTCACAACTAAAGGTGAAAAAGGTGTGCCCTAAAAGCATGACGTGGTGGACAATCTGTCAACGGCTAGAACGCGGAATATCGTCGAACAAGCGGCGTAAGCAAAAATTCCTTACCCGACGAGAAGGAACACGGCAAGTACGAGAACCAAGTAATTGCTTTGGTAGTACAAGAGATTGCTCAGAATGCGATTATTCCACTTCTGCAGATCTTTGAACGGAGGAACCTGTAAACACAATTATTTACAAACAAGAAATTCTCGCGCCCTATTGCTCACCTGGTAACGAGCTTTTCCCAGGATAAAGTCATCAGGAGACCGCAACGGAGCCACTTCAACGTCTTGGAAATATGCAGCCATGTTGTTGCGATATGCGATAATTTATTCGCCTCACACTGAAAGTCAAAACAAAAGTTACGGCTGTACACGTAAATAATCGATAGCAAACGTAGTCTAAACAGTAAACAGTACTATTGCGGTAAACGGCAGTGCGTTCGCCGCTAAGCGTCAGCGTGTCACCGATACGCCATTGGACAGAATATATGATCAGCTGTAAATGTAGTTTATCGGTAACGCACACAATTGGTCGGCCGAAATACGAA